>CM050164.1:460114768-460159768 GCA_027410445.1 Discoglossus pictus
AGCATGCTCTTGACTTGTGCCCCACTTGTGCCATTACAAAGGAGAAAACGCACATAACATTTCTGTATGACTCTACCCAAATGGGAAGGCCAGCTGCAAAATATCCCTATTTACATGGAAGAAACAATAGGGTCCAGTCGTCCAGCTACTGGTCAATGTGGTGCTTCTGATCTCTGTGAGCAAAGCGTCCATTTTTTGTTTTTAAGCCCCAGGAAGATGCAGTAGGTAAATGATGCTTTAGTGCTCTATGTCTAAATAACACTCCAAGCAAAGCCAGGTAAAGGTTTTCTGGTCTTCCATGGGCTAACCTAGAGTACTTGCCATATGGGTGCAGAAATATTTTGCTGTTCCCCCATACATAGAATTATTATTTATAGTAGCATATATGGCCATTATTAAATACACAAAATACTTGGATTCACTCTTCAAATATATTATACTAGATAACTGCCTGTCAAAAAATGATGGCAATTTGTGGTATAATTTTTCATATTTGTCTCCCTCCCCTTTGTGTCTTCCCCCCTCTCCCTCCTGTGTTTCTTACCCCCCTCTCCCTCTTGTGTCTCTTAGCCCCCTCTCCCTTCTGTGTCTCTTATTCCCCTCTCCCTCCTGTGTCTCTTTCCCCCTCTCCCTCCCCTGTGTCTCTTTTTCCTCCTCTCCCTCCCCTGGGTATCTCTTCCCCTGCCTCCCTTGTGTCTCCCCCCCCCCCCCTATTTCCCACTCATTGTGCGGGCACACGTGGCATTAGACGCACATTGTGTGCTGGAAAGAGTTGGGGGAGGAGGGGATGGATAGAGGAGGGGAAAGAGACACAAGGAAGGGAGGGAGAAGAAGAGGGGAAAGTGACACAGGGGAGGGAGGAGGGGGATGGTCACAGGGGAAGAGGGGGGAAAGAGGAACAGGGGAGGGGGAGAAGAGACACAGGGAAGGGATAGGGGGTAAGAGAAACAGGGGAGGGACGGAGAAGAGGAAGGGGAAAGAGACACAGGGGAGGGAGGTAGAAGGGGGAAAGAAACACAGAGGAGGGGAGAAGAGACACAGGGGAGGGAGGAAAAGAGACACAGGGGAGGGAGGGAGAAGGGGATAGAGACACAGGGGAGGGGGGAAGAGACACAGGGAAGGGAGAGGGGGAAGAGACACAGGAGAGGGATGGAGGTGGAAGAAACACAGAGGAGGAGGGGGGAGAGACAGAGGGGAGGGAAGGAGAGAAAGAGACATAGGGAGGGAGGAAAGGAGGGGAAGGAAACACAGGGGAGGGAGTGAGGAGAGGAAGGTAAATAGTCCCTCACCTTGAGGGCCATCTTTGGTCCTTTAGCCATCATTTACAATGAAGACCCCCCAATGGATGTTCCTTTTTCATGTCTTCTGAATGGAGCCCTCAGATGAAGGAACTGAGTCTTCACCTGAGAGGAGCTTCCATTTAGGCCTATTTAATAGTGTCTGTGTAAAAGCAGGAGTTCCCTGGTGGCACAGTGGTTAGGATTCGGTTAGGATTTCATTCAGGGTTGGGCCTGGTCAGGACTTGGATGGGAGACCACCTAGGAATACCAGTATCTGTATATTGGGGTCCACTGGAGAAGGAACTGGCAACCCACTCCAGTATCTCTTCCATGACATACAGTATACTATGCAAATAAGCCATAGGGTAAATCAGTATTCCATTACTTTTGGAATAATTGTTTACCATACTAGTTCCTGGAAAGCTTTTGATTAGTCTGGTACCAACCCATGTAACTTTTGATAACTGAAACATCCAATTATTAACGTTCCCTTGGAACATAATTTAATGCACTGAATGAAACCCTTAGATTGTAAGTTTGCGAGTTTTCAATTGTGTGTCCGTGTCTTGGAAACAAGCACTATGTACATTTGATTATATGCTCAAAAACAGGGCCCTCCATTCTTTAAGGTGTTAAGTTTGTTTTTTGCCATGTACTAACCTCCTGTACAGCGCTACGGAATATGTTGGCGTGATATAAATAAAGATAATAATAATAATAATATTGCTGTAATATGATATTTGAATGCCATTTTGACAAAAAAATATGGCGTTAGACCTATTATCTGGGCTTGTTATGTTTAAATAACAGTACGGTCACTATCTTAATTGATATTTGCCAGCCAGTTCTGCTTGTTTATTTGGGTTAAAGTGGAATTGCTACAAGCTCAGTGTGTGTTTACTCTGTTATAAAGTACATTACATTGGGTTTTCCAGTACCAGTAAGGCTCTCAGGGGCTATAATTATTTATTGAGAGAGTACCGGTAACTATTCCCAATAAGATCTCCGATAGCAATGGGATCATGGAACATTTTAGAATTTCCACATGCATATTGCTCTTTGAGACTTTCCGTGATTCCCTAATCATATTCTCCATATTGGGAAATTATATCCTTCTTCAAGAACACTCAGGGCCCTATTAAATTCTCCCTCGTAGTTCTCTCGGTGCTCGCAAAAGGCAGTTTTCCTGCTGTTTGCGAGAACCGAATCTCTCGCAGCCTGCTTTACGATATGACTGCGAGAAAATGGCCGAGAATAGGCTCCGAGAGAGCTACGTAGCCTTAAATCTATGCACGAGTCTCGCATATCGTAAGAATCCCTACGTGGACAAAAAGTCCACGCAAGGGATCCGAAAGCCTCTACGTGCTGCCTCGGAACAGCCCGAGACAGCAGTGTGAGGCTCCCCCCTGCACCCTATACACATCCCCATGCTGCAGGGGTCTCTATCGGGACCCCTGCAGCACCCCCACATTAACCCCTTGCAGCGGGGGTCCCCGATCTGCATAGATCAGGCCCCCGCTGCATTTAAAACTTTTAAATTCCCCGCCGCGGCTCCTTAAAGGGACCGCGGCACACTATTACCCAATCCCGGCCGCGGCACTTAAAATTAACCCCCCTCTATGCTGGGGGTCCCCATCGGGACCCCCGAAGTGTCCCCACATAAACCCATTGCAGGGGGGGGGCCCCGATCTGCATAGATCAGGCCCCCCGCTGCATTTAAAACTTTTAAATTCCCCGCCGCGGCTCCTTAAAGGGACCGCGGCCCACTATTACCCAATCCCGGCCGCGGCACTTAAAATTAACCCCCCTCTATGCTGGGGGTCCCCATCGGGACCCCCGAAGTGTCCCCACATAAACCCCCTGCAGCGGGGGGCCCCGATCGGCACCGATCGTGACCCTGCTGCAATTCAATTTTAAATTTCCCGCCTCGCGGGTCCTCAAAGGACCGTAAAGGTCCTGAAAGGACTCGCACTAAAAATATTAACCCCAGGCAACTATAATTACCCCATTAACTCATGGTGGTCAATCCAGACCACCATAAGGCTCTATTTAACCCATTAACTCATGGTGGTCAATCCAGACCACCATAAGGCTCTATTTAACCCATTAACTCATGGTGGTCAATCCAGACCACCATAAGGCTCTAATTAACCCCATCAGTCCCATAAGGGTATATTATTACCATTATGGGCCTGTTACAACCCAACATTAACCACATAAGTGCCATGATGGTCCTCAAGGACCATTATGACACTAACTACAAACACTACACTATAACCCCCAATAAACCATTTAATCTAAACTAACCCCCCTCTACACTAATCTATTAACACTTACACTACCTACCTACACTACCTACCCCCTAATAAACCTTCCCACCACTCTAATTACAAAAAATAAAAAACCTACAGCACAGAAAACAAAAAACCTACAGTACAAAAAACAAAAAAACCTACAGTACAGAAAACAAAAAACAATTACAACCCCACCCCCCACTACAGAAAACAAAAAAATACATTACAACCCCACCCCCCACTACAGAAAATAAAAAAATTACACACCTGAAAAGGAAAGACAGATAAACACAATACAATACATACATATAATACATTACATACATTACATACAATACATGACATTACATATAATATATTAAATATAATATATTACATATAATATATTACATATAATACATTACATACATTACATACAATACATGACATTACATACATTACATATAATATATTAAATATAATATATTACATATAATATATTACATATAATACATTACATACATTACATACAATACATGACATTACATACATTACATATAATATATTAAATATAATATATTACATATAATATATTACATATAATACATTACATACATTACATACAATACATGACATTACATACATTACATATAATATATTAAATATAATATATTACATATAATATATTACATATAATATATTACATATAGTCCTAATCAAATACCCCCTATCTATCTAACATACAATCTATTTAATTTAAAATAAATCCTAACTATATCAAATACATCCCCCTATCTATCTAATATACAAAAATTCCTAACTACATACACAGACCATTATTCTAAAGTAAAATAAAATAATTACAGTCCTAACTACATACACAGACCCTAATTCTAAGCTAAAATCAATAAATTAAGACCACTTACCTTTAAGATGTTGCTTCAGATCACTAACCTATGGGTCAAACAAAAAATAAAAATTAGTACAAAACATTAACATCAAATAAATAAACATTCTATACATTCTAAATATTCAACTCACCTTTACAGCATGTCCAGTCACTGTTTAGCTCTTCCGGCGCGGCCCTGTTAAAAAAAAAACACAATACATGAATACATGAATACAATATATAAACAATAAATAAAATACACAAATAAACATCTAAATATACATTTCACTTACCTACCCGCGATGTCCCCGGCCTTCTCTCCTTCAGCCCCGGCTGGGCCGCGGAACCATTCGCGCTCTAAAAAAAAAAAAGAAAAAAAACTAACGGAGGTCTGCACTGGCAGACCTCCCCGACGCTACTGAACCTCCCGGAGTCGTTTCCGGGAGGAAATTGGCATTGGCGGCTTGTGATTGGCTGAAAAAGCTGTCTATCAATTTCAGCCAATCAAAAGTCGTAAATGTGTAAGCCAATCAGGATGGGATACACCCCAATATCCCACCCTGATTGGCTTAAACACTTGTCTATCTTTCTGGGAACCAATCACAACGCTCAGATGCCTTCAGCCAATCACTATGGGATACACCCCCACGGAGTGATTGGTAGAAGACATCTGCGCATCCTGATTGGCTCCTACATTGACGACTTTTGATTGGCTGACAGCCTTTTCAGCCAATCACAAGCCGACAATGCCAATTTCCTCCCGGAAACGACTCCGGGAGGTTCAGTAGCGTCGGGGAGGTCTGCCAGTGCAGACCTCCGTTAGTTTTTTTTTTTTTTTTTTTTTAGAGCGCGGATGGTTCCGCGGCCCAGCCGGGGCTGAAGGAGAGAAGGCCGGGGACATCGCGGGGAGGTAAGTTCAATGTATATTTAGATGTTTATTTGTGTATTTTATTTATTGTTTATATATTGTATTAATGTATTCATGTATTGTGTTTTTTTTTTTAACAGGGCCGCGCCGGAAGAGCTAAACAGTGACTGGACATGCTGTAAAGGTGAGTTGAATATTTAGAATGTATAGAATGTTTATTTATTTGATGTTAATGTTTTGTACTAATTTTTATTTTTTGTTTGACCCATAGGTTAGTGATCTGAAGCAACATCTTAAAGGTAAGTGGTCTTAATTTATTGATTTTAGCTTAGAATTAGGGTCTGTGTATGTAGTTAGGACTGTAATTATTTTATTTTACTTTAGAATAATGGTCTGTGTATGTAGTTAGGATTTTTTGTATATTAGATAGATAGGGGGATGTATTTGATATAGTTAGGATTTATTTTAAATTAAATAGATTGTATGTTAGATAGATAGGGGGTATTTGATTAGGACTATATGTAATGTATTATATGTAATATATTATATGTAATATATTATATTTAATATATTATATGTAATGTATGTAATGTCATGTATTGTATGTAATGTATGTAATGTATTATATGTAATATATTATATGTAATATATTATATTTAATATATTATATGTAATGTCATGTATTGTATGTAATGTATGTAATGTATTATATGTAATATATTATATGTAATATATTATATTTAATATATTATATGTAATGTATGTAATGTCATGTATTGTATGTAATGTATGTAATGTATTATATGTAATATATTATATGTAATATATTATATTTAATATATTATATGTAATGTATGTAATGTCATGTATTGTATGTAATGTATGTAATGTATTATATGTAATATATTATATGTAATATATTATATTTAATATATTATATGTAATGTCATGTATTGTATGTAATGTATGTAATGTATTATATGTAATATATTATATGTAATATATTATATTTAATATATTATATGTAATGTATGTAATGTCATGTATTGTATGTAATGTATGTAATGTATTATATGTAATATATTATATGTAATATATTATATTTAATATATTATATGTAATGTCATGTATTGTATGTAATGTATGTAATGTATTATATGTATGTATTGTATTGTGTTTATCTGTCTTTCCTTTTCAGGTGTGTAATTTTTTTATTTTCTGTAGTGGGGGGTGGGGTTGTAATGTATTTTTTTGTTTTCTGTAGTGGGGGGTGGGGTTGTAATTGTTTTTTGTTTTCTGTACTGTAGGTTTTTTTGTTTTTTGTACTGTAGGTTTTTTGTTTTCTGTGCTGTAGGTTTTTTATTTTTTGTAATTAGAGTGGTGGGAAGGTTTATTAGGGGGTAGGTAGTGTAGGTAGGTAGTGTAAGTGTTAATAGATTAGTGTAGAGGGGGGTTAGTTTAGATTAAATGGTTTATTGGGGGTTATAGTGTAGTGTTTGTAGTTAGTGTCATAATGGTCCTTGAGGACCATCATGGCACTTATGTGGTTAATGTTGGGTTGTAACAGGCCCATAATGGTAATAATATACCCTTATGGGACTGATGGGGTTAATTAGAGCCTTATGGTGGTCTGGATTGACCACCATGAGTTAATGGGTTAAATAGAGCCTTATGGTGGTCTGTATAGACCACCATGAGTTAATGGGTTAATTAGAGCCTTATGGTGGTCTGGATTGACCATCATGAGTTAATGGGTTAATTAGAGCCTTATGGTGGTCTGGATTGACCACCATGAGTTAATGGGTTAATTAGAGCCTTATGGTGGTCTGGATTGACCACCATGAGTTAATGGGTTAATTAGAGCCTTATGGTGGTCTGGATTGACCACCATGAGTTAATGGGTTAATTAGAGCCTTATGGTGGTCTGGATTGACCACCATGAGTTAATGGGTTAATTAGAGCCTTATGGTGGTCTGGATTGACCATCATGAGTTAATGGGGTAATTATAGTTGCCTGGGGTTAATATTTTTAGTGCGAGTCCTTTCAGGACCTTTACGGTCCTTTGAGGACCCGCGAGGCGGGAAATTTAAAATTGAATTGCAGCAGGGTCACGATCGGTGCCGATCGGGGCCCCCCGCAGCAGGGGGTTTATATGGGGACACTTCGGGGGTCCCGATGGGGACCCCCAGCATAGAGGGGGGTTAATTTTAAGTGCCGCGGCCGGGATTGGGTAATAGTGTGCCGCGGTCCCTTTAAGGAGCCGCGGCGGGGAATTTAAAAGTTTTAAATGCAGCGGAGGGCCTGATCTATGCAGATCGGGGACCCCCCCTGCAATGGGTTTATGTGGGGAAACTTCGGGGGTCCCGATGGGGACCCCCAGCATAGAGGGGGGTTAATTTTAAGTGCCGCGGCCGGGATTGGGTAATAGTGTGCCGCGGTCCCTTTAAGGAGCCGCGGCGGGGAATTTAAAAGTTTTAAATGCAGCGGGGGCCTGATCGGTGCCGATCGGGGACCCCCGCTGCAAGGGGTTAATGTGTGGGGGCTGCGGGGGTTCCTATGGACCCCTGCAGCAAGGTGTTCATGTGAGGACACTTCGGGGGTCCCGACAGGGACCCCCGCATTGAGGGGGGGTTCATTTTAGGTGCCTAGGGGGGGGTTTGGAGTACCCCCCACGGCAGGGCTTATGTGGGGGACTGCCGCGGAGGTCCCTTTTAGGACCCCCGCAGCACTTGATGAGGAGTGGGAGCCTGCGATATCATCTCGCAGGCTGTCACTCCTCATGTACATTTACGCAGTGTAGATACGTACGGGCCTGCTGCGTAGCTCATACGTTGCTCGCAGCAGGGCTAATTTAATAGCATTGTAAGTTAGAGAAACTTTGCAGTACGTAGGGCTTAAGTAGAAGCCTCTTATTTACGAGGCTGGAATTTAATGAGGCCCTCAGTTCACATCTACTATTCACAAATGATCTATCACACCCTGTTTCCCGATGAAACATTTCAAATCATTATAATAGTCTAAAGCGTATGTGCCCCCTAGACAAGTCATTAAATGGGCAATTCAAAATATTTAGGGCGGACACAATGAGCAGTTGTATTGTTTTATTGATTTCCTCAAGTCTCCTAATTGCGTAAAATCTAAGAAAAAAAATTGAATAGACTGCTGTGGTTGCTCGGTAACTTGTAATGGCATTCCAACAATGGCCTTCTTTTGAGAGACATCAATGCAAGTTGAATTAACAGAATAGTGGATGGAATAATTTGGTGCTAACAAAGTATTTTTTATTGAAGGTAGAGAAAATAATAGATATGATTAGCCCAATGCTGTATTTAGATATACTGCACAATAATATATAGTATAGAAAAAAAACTCTGGGTGTTTTGGGTGACAACAGTGTCTTTTTATTATATTGTCCTAACTGTTTTGTTACCTCTGGCATTGAAGAAGAATTGTTACATTTCACAGAAGGTCAATGTATTTGTCATCAATGATTACTCACTCCATGACACTAAATGGTGGTATTTCCTAAAGAAATCTATAGTGTAGTAACTGAGCTCACTGAATTAACTAGAGACAGGGTGAAATCATTTTGCTTCATGGACATTACTGTTGACAAGCAGATAATACTATTCACAGTGCAAAGATAATTAAATAAATATATAAATAAATAAATAAAATATAATTATTTTTGAATAGCATGTTCAGAAGTGTGAAAAAGTCCACATAGTGTTCAGTCTACTTCCAATCAAATTAATGTTTCCAAAAATAATAATAGATGATGCTGTAAAAAAATGCTTAATGAGTATATACTGTTTTATATCTATAAAATTACAGAAATTGTGTTTTTTAATTAAAATAATATAATTAAAAGTAATTTTTGATTTCATGTTATTTGTTTTACCTACATAATTATTTTTAATTATGTATTCATTAGTGTTTAACCAGCTAAAAAGGTTATTTAATTACTAGCAAGCAATGTTCATTTAAATTATAGAATATCTTTGATATGTTCGATCATTTGATTTGTAAAATGTTTATTTTATTGTTTGAGAATGATGTTGTGAATAAGTACTAAATTAAATAATGATAAAAAATTATAGAATATCTGTATCATGCATATAAATAATTATATAAAAATAGAGAAATGTAAAGTGCCCCATAAGGTAGTACACATACATAATTTATTATTTATTGGCATTGTTAGGAATGCCAACTGGGAAATGGGCAAATTTAGATTTACATCGTTTAAATTTTTTTTCTTTATCATTTAATACAAATATATCAATGCTAATTTGCTTGATTTTTCAATCATTTAGGTAAAAAAATAACTGTTGAAAAAAAAATAAAGGAAAGAAGACAAAATAAAATAATGAAAATTGAAGAAGACCTTTAAATAAAATATAATAAAATAATGATAATTAAAGACCTACAAATAAAATAATGAAAAGAAAAAAAAAGATTTTAAATAAAAAAAACAGAAAATAAGAATGAATGAAAGCATGAAAAGGAAGCTTCTAAGCTGTGGCACATCACACAAATAAACTAGGCAGCTTTAATTAATCGAAACACAGATGTAATGAGTTCAGAAAAATGTGTGTAGGACAGGCTGTTGGCCTTCTGATGACCTAGTGAAGAGCTTCACCTCAGGTCAGTGTCTTGTGTTTTTGAGGTCACTCTCATCATAAAGTAGAAGAATTGTGATCTTTGCTTTGAGTTAATCTTGGTTCAGGAAGCCAATTGAACAGATTAGCAAGGTCACAAGAAACAGAGAATAGGCGATGTCTGCCCAACACTTTGGAGGCAGGTGGTTGGGTTTTCTCGGCTAGAGTCACAATAGTATTGATCAACTCAAAGTTGTGATGGTCACAGGGTAAGTCAGTTTGAACCGGAAGCGTCCATCTTTTTTTTTCTCAGAGTCGGAATGTTGTTCAACATATGCTTCAAATTAAAGCAAAATGACCATATGGTCTGGAAGAACTGTCAAATACATATTCTAAAGGAAAGAAACAGGTAATTTCCCCCAAGACAATAGATCTTTTGGAAATATATGTCCTGTCTTTTAAACATTAATGGGCTGGCTATAGTTTCTATACAGACTGTCCCACTAAGCCAAGACAAAAGAAGCATTAAACAATTGAATACTAGTTTTCACTTATTTAACAAAAATGTAAAATGTAAAGCAAATAAAACACTATTGAATGAACTTTGTATGCAAACAGAAAATTTTTAAAAAGTGTAATGTTTAGGATTTTTGTTTGAACAAAAAATAATAAAAATAATAGAATTCTTCATAAAACAATTAAAATAATGATCAATCATTAATATTTAAATACATAATTAATTATATTTTGTTGTGAAAAATACTCAGAAATACAGAGAACTTCTTTTCAACTAAGATTACTATTTTGAAAGTGTTCTATTTTTCTATTTTGGGATTTTAATAATAATTTGCAAAATGTGTTATCTAATATGGACCTGCTCTTAAATTTTGTCCTGTTATCTAGTGGCTAGTAATAGTGTGAGTCTTTCAATGAAAACAAATAGAGATTTTTTTTCTGCATCCAATATTTCTTCCAGGTATCTAATCCTGTTAGGAAGAAAACAAAATGATAACATTCAATTGAGGCTTTCGGGAGATCCGGGCTCGGAAATGGAGTCAGTAAGTTATTTTGTTATTAATTTGGCGTCAGTTTGCGGCTATGATCAAGTTCCTGGCTGCGAGCTGTGATTTATAGGGAAGCTCCAACCCCCTAGGACTTTGGAATCCAACCTTATTTTTCAAAGTCCTAGGGGCTTGGAGGTTGAAGCCTGTAGGACTTTGAAAACTGGAGGTTGGATTTTAAAGTCTTACAGCCTTCATTTACGAGTTACGGCTTGGAAGTTACTCATGATGACGATCTCTGTTTCCATTGGCTGTTTCTGCATCAGGAGTTACGGGCTTCCTCCCCCAACATGTTCAAGCCAGGAAATGCAACGTCCGACGGTATGGAGATACCGATTTTCGCAATAGGCACCTAATTTGGGGGCCCGGCCAATTGAATAGCATTGCAATCGGAGAGGAACGCGAGCATGCAACTCAATTGCAGGAATTTGGCTGTCTGTGATCGAGTTGCGAGCCCCGAATTGAATGAGGCTCTAAATTTGCATGTCTAGTTATTCATCATAGTATACTATAAATATGACACTCCTGTGATTCCTTATATATGTTATATGTATAAACATATATAAATTAACTTCTACCTGAGTAGATAGTTTCTCTTCCATGGAGGATTTCTTGTAATCACAGAAATTATTTGACTGTACAGTCTTCTGAAATGTGAGCAAGATAAGTCAACCTTCTAAGAAAGTATCTGGAACTTGAAGCAAAGACAGATTTACTAAAGGGTGAAGTAGATTAAATAAAAAATGAAAAGTTAATTGCAAAGGAGAGCAAATCAAACCATATTTTTTTTTTATGTATTAATGAGAAAAGGTCTAGCAAAGAAAATATAGGAATCTTTAAATGCTGAAAAAGCAGACTGATGAATAGTGACCAGGAAAAGACAGATGAGCAAATTTTTTTCTCCTATATACACAAGGGAGGTACCAGTGGTTGGGACACTGTAACAAAACTGCGCTGCACTACCTTCACCAAATAATTGATTAAGTAAGGAAGAAATCCAATAGAGGCTGAACAAAAATAAATGTAAATAAAGCATAAGGTTCAGATGGAATACATCCAATGGTACTAAGGAAACGGGTTATGTAATAGCCAAACCATTCTATCTATTCTTTTCAAGACTCACTTATTAGATGTGGTATATTTATTTAAGATTGAAATGTGAGCAAATCCGGGGAACTACAGACCAGTAAGCCACAACTTTGATAGGGAAGCTCTTAAGGGTTGTATACAGAAATATATCCATGTGAACAAGATAATAAGTAGAAGTAAAAACACAAATTCATGAGAGTTAGGTCATGTCAGACTAACTTAATGTGTTTCTATGAGAAGTTAATTAGGAATTAGGACCAAGGTAACACAGCTAACATTGTCAATTTGCAAAGATTTTTGATACAGTGTCACATGGAGGCCTATTGTACAAAATAAGGGATACCAAAATTTCAATAAATATATGCACATGGGTTAAAGACAGGCAGCAAACGGTTGTTGTAAATAGAGAATACTGATATTGGAGTAATGTGGTAAATGGGGTTCCTCAGGGACTAGTATTAGGTATTCTTCTTTCTAACAAATATAATGATTTAGAAATAGGGCTGGATAGTTACTTCTCCATATTTGTTGATGACACTAAGTGGTGCAAGGTAATTAAATAAAAAAAGGGTGTATTAAAATCTGTAAGTATGGGCAGCTAAATTACAGGTGTGTATTAACATATATACATGTACTATGGAATTAAGAATACACATGTAAACTACTGTATAATTTAAATGGAACACATCTAGAGATATCAGGGATGGAAAATTGTTTGATCAGCATCTGGATAACAAGAGAGCACAATGCCAAGCAG
The DNA here is from genome assembly GCA_027410445.1 of Discoglossus pictus. NCBI lineage: Eukaryota > Metazoa > Chordata > Amphibia > Anura > Alytidae > Discoglossus > Discoglossus pictus. The sequence goes on from CM050164.1 coordinate 460,127,588, forward strand.
CAGATACAAAGGCAAGTAAATATTATCATGTATAAATAAGAGTATAGAAGCAAAGGAAACAAATATCACCTGACACTGTATAAATCAAGATGAAGTAGAACTAGAAAAAGTTAAGAGAGTTATGAAGACAGACTTTCAAAATGAGACATATTTTCTTTAAAAAAAAAGATGCCAAAGACAGTTTATGATTATCTTATTTAAATACTGTACATACTAGGACAATTTTATGCTTTGTCAAGTGAAGTTTTTTCGGCATGTGGCTTTCAGTTGAAAAGAGGTCACCCATTGTGATTTGAAGAAAAAATGATTTCCCCTTAATGAAAGTGGTTCTTCCCAGTAAGGACAGGCAGACAATGAGGTTGTGAAAGCAGATTCCATAAATAAGAATAGTGGAGATATTGATCCAGGCAATTATCAAATTGTCAGTATTTTGGATCAGAATTTTCATATGAGACAATTGGCAATGTTTCAATGTTTTTTGTTTTGTTTTTGTTTTTTTTCCTCTGGCTCAATTACCAATTCACATAAATTAAGACTTATAACTGATCTAAAAAGGTTGAACTTGATGGGACCAATAGCCATTTTCAACCTTAATTACTATGTTACCCTATATCTAAAATTTGGTATAAAAATAGCTACTCACACAGGATTTAAATTCCTCTAGAAATCATTATACACATGAGGTATTTTAAAAGCTTCAGTGTTTTTAAGGGATGCCCCATCACTTTAACCAACCTGAGCTAAAGGAGCTAAAGGAGGAATATCCTGGATCTACCTGATCTGTTAATGCTTCCTCAGGGCTAGAGGTAAAGTACTTCTCTAGTGGGTATTGAATTTAGAGACACATAATACACATGATGGGGCCAGAAGGTCTACCTAAATATATTGCCCAGCTAGGCAGTCAACTAGGTCTCCAGTCACTTTTTAAAAAAATTTGCAGATTAAGATATTTCTTTGTATAGCATACAATACCATATTTGCACTACTATAGACTCCTTGTAGATAATTCTGAAGTAAAATATATAATTTATTTTAGATTTTTCTCTATTTTGACAATTTAGTTGAAACAATATTTCTTTTCAATTGTGTAAGAAAATGAATATCACTGTAATGATTTGTTTGGAGCTAAATGCCTGCTGGCATAAAAAGCTAAATTGATCATCATAGTTAGCAAATAAAAGCTATTTTTATTTTATATGTTCTAAATACATTTTGTTCATTATTAAGTCATATTCTTTGTCAGAGTAAACTATAAATATGATACTTTAGTAGTCCTTTAAATATGTTATATTTATAAACATGTATAAATGAACTTCTACCCAAATAGATAGTTTCTCTGCAAAGGAGGATTTCCATTAATCACAGAAATGATTAGACTGGACAGCTGATACTTTTCATGCAATCACATGTACAGATCAACGTCATTGAATTAATTTTATGTTAAACTGCTGATATTTTCTTCTAGAGCCAGTATATACTGTACCATAGAGAAGTCAGTTTTTTTTCTAAATATTACATAGCAATACCCTTCAATGTATATCAGTGCATTTTTAACAATTTATCCATTAAGGAATTTCCATAAACATTTAAGGTTAGTGAGTTTGTTGAGTTCTGAATAAATAAAAAATATTAATAGTTGGGAGAAACACCCATCAAAGATCATTGATACTAATGTGTAGCTACTCAGCTTATTAATTTCCTATGGAGTATTTTTAATAACATGCTCAATCTCAATGTTGCTGTAAGAAGAGAAACAATGCCCTAAAATAATATGTAACAGTCGATACCAAGGTTAATTACAAATATAAAACAACATTTATAAAGTGCATAATTAATGTAATCTGTTTCTTTTAGGTAGTCATGGCCATATGCATTTTCAAGTGTATCTGTGCAATAAATAACTGTTTTATCTAAATATATACATTATAAACTTTAGCAACAAAAATGATATGCTTTCCAATCAAATGTTAAATTTAAACCAATTATTATGAGTTTTGCTTTGTTTCCTACCTTTTTTGGGCTAAAAGATTTTAAATAAAAAAATGTTAAATACATTATTTTCCAACTAAAAATTAAAACATTGAACATTAAATTTAACATAAAATACAGAAAAACATGGAAAATCAATTAAACAAATGTATAATCAAATTAAAAACAAAAAATATACGGTATATAAAAACATAAAAATAAAACTGTACGTGAACATTTATAATTATTTAAATTACTGCTCTTACATTTATGTAAAATTACCTAAAAAGTGTTTTTGGAGAAATTTGAGAAACGTGTAACACAATACTAAACAGAAAATAAGCCGCAGACAACAACCAGAATAAAATAGCAAAGAAAATATGTATAGTTAAGAGTGAAAAAATACAAAAAGTAAAATATATAAATTAATAAAAATTAGTTTGTAAAATCCAAATTATATTATTTATTTCCAGATGATAAACAAACAAACTTTAAAAAGATAAACTGAACAAAGATACTGTAAAAAATATTTTTGAAGAAAGTTATGTTTGTTAGTATATTACATACTTCAAAAGTATATATAAATCTTATTTTTTCACTTAGAACAAATGGGATGTACATGATCTATTTTAATTATTATACATATACAGTATTTATGTATATGTATATGTGTTTTTCTATAGATCATTTTATACATGTAGTTACTGTATGTATTTTATAGATAAGTTATATCAATATAACGTATATATATATAACTAACTCCTTCGCTTAGAGCCTATAAACCAGTTAACAAGCTAAAGCTTATAAATTTTAGCCTTGATAAAGATAGTACACTACTATTAAAACCGGTCGGCATTGACTGTTTTTACAGCAAGAAAGACCACCTGCATTTGGGGATGGGCACTTCATCCATGCCTTGGGTATGGTAAGGTTTATAGCCTCTAAGAGAAGGAGTTAGTACCTGGTGTATGCTCCCTCCATGACCATGAGCTGGTGGTTAAAGTCTATACTCCACACTTATAGTAGAGGCTCATACATTAATTGTGCACAAGTTGGCTTGCATTGACAATTTTGTGTATATAGTGTATTTTTTGTATATACTGCTTTTATCCCTCCTGGTCATATTTATAGTTCCTATGATTTCTACTTTTAGACATAAGAGGACCATTATTTACTACTTTATAGGAGAGGATGATTTATTATAGGGCTTGTTAGTTATCTCTAGCCTTAGTTAGTTTCCCTATTTTTTACTCCCTGGTAAGCTATTCAATTATTTTTTTGTTTTCTCTTGTTTTAACTAGGTGTTAAGCACCAACATTTGATGTTTTGTTAGTGATATATGTGTTTGTATAGATAATTTATATATACAGTATATGTGTATATACATATATATATATATATTTATATATATATATATATATATATATATATATATATATATATATACAATTGAAGAGTGAAACAGCCGTGAATGTCCAGTACTCTAGTAATTTAGAAATTTAAAAATTATTAATCTATATATAGCAATACTGTATTGCTTCAGACTTGATAAAGAGAGGTTGAACCTCTCGAAAAGCTCGTCACTATAAATAAGACGTTTGTCCAATACAAAAGGTATCAAATTATATTGCAATACTCATTATTAATATATATATAGATTAATTATTACTAAATTAATATATATATATATATATGTTTGATAATGGCTATGGATTGAAGGGCAAAGCATTTGTTGGCACATTTGTATGTCCCATCTCAGCTTCCCAGAATGCAGTGTAATTTCTCAGAATTCTGAGCTGGAAGCAGGTTTTTACACTTGCTTTAGACATTCAAATGTGAACACAGATGCACTATTTATTTACTATATATATATATATATATATATATATATATATATATATATATATATATATATATATATAAAATGTATGTATATTTGTATAGATAATATTATCCATATAAAATGATTAAAAAGGTAACAAAAATAAAAAAAAACTTAGCTATATTAGATATGTCACATTCATTAGTTTACTTTGGTCCCAACTTGGAATGTTCTTTCCCAACTACATTACCGTGGATTAGGTTCACTGATAAAAATATCAAAGATTTTCCTTATGGGAGCCAAAGTTTTTCTTTCTTTAGTTTGTAGTACTTAAGTGAAAGGTGTATCAATGTGTGTGTCACAGTAAGACAAGTCCCATCCTGACCTGAGGATTGTACATACTCTACACGTCTGGTCTGGCTTCTAAGGCCATTGGAGGTCCACTGGTTGCCGTCAGCCTGATCCTTCCTACAAGGCTTCACATAATTAAAAGAAAGATGCAGTATTTCCCAAGATATGCTTATGATTCAACTTGGCAGTATTTGCTCAGCTGCATACACAGCTCATTTATTAACACCACATTGACAAAAATTGAATAACATATAAGAAAGTGTGAAATACCAGATCTGAGATTGATTGCTGCTTTTTATTTCCAACACAATAGCAGTAAAGGGTGGGGGAGAGAAGGAACATTTTGTTTTGATGCGGTATATATATCTTTATTAACCCCATAACAACATTTAATAGAGATGTGTTTAGAGTATTTAGTGTCAAAACGGCTTAATTTACTTTATTCAATGTAACAATTTAATATACAGTAAGCCCCTACTTTTTCTCCTATTTTAGTTTTTCCCTATTTTACTAGGAACGTAATATCCCTGTGTATTTATTTACTTTTATGTACTTTATTTTATTAAGAAGTGCTTATAAGCTCTGTTTTACTGCCTAAAAACAAACAAATAGTCTCTGCTTGGGTCTGCCCACTGTGCTTATGCAGACTCTGTGGGGCTGGATGTGTAGTGTAGTGTCCTAGCCTATCAGGGACCACGTCCCAGCAGCATGTTGCTTAGAGTTGGTCACTGATTGGTTAGTATAAGACATAGCACAGCAAGTATAGCAAAAGCTGTGTCTTTATGAGCGGCAGAGGGCAGACCCATATAGGTAATATTTATTTTATTTTTGGCAGTAAACAGAGCACTTCTTAACAAAATAAAGTACGTAAAAGTAAGTAGATGCACAGGGATACTATATACCTAGCAGCATCCAGGAACCTTCCATATAACTTACACAGATCCATCGCAGGTACAGGATACTGATAAATACGTAAAATAATACAGAAATGAGCCAATATCATCAACATATGACAAAAATGAGTCAAAGATAATTAAATACATTTAATTTGCCTATAACTATGGGCCCTATTCTATTAGAAGCCAGCAAATGCCTCAAACTCATAAATATGGCTGCGGGTGTTTAGTTTTTTTTTATAAATGTTTAGATGTATTCTATTGACTCTAGCTCGCAAATTCCGACCTTAAGGTTAAACTGATAAACCCTGCCTTTTAAGCCTGATTTCAGGAGGTGTGATCATATGATCTGACAATATGTAAGCAAGCCCGTAATTTACTTCTCAGACACAGCCAATAGTAAATGAGACCGTCATCATGGCGTCAGCAAAACATGGAAGTAAGACGTAATTTGTAATTGGGGGCTACAAATTAATTAGAGCCAATAAGTAATATTTGCCAATCGGGCTCGCAATCAAGCAATCTATAAAATGCATTAGGTCATCTGTTCTAGTTCATGTGAGTTTCATTATATGTATTAACCCCTCGAGTACTGGGACTGATATTACTCATAAATAATATTCAACTTTAATATTTTTTTAATTGCATATTTGTGGGTTTGAGACTGTTGTGCAATTAATTCTAATGCGTTTCCATACGCTTTTGTGTTTTTATAGTACAGTATTGTGTGTTTAATTGCTGTTACAGCTCTAATAAGTGTATGACAAAGCCCTTGAGAGTCCTATTTAGTACTCATAATACTTTTGGCAGAAACTTGATACTTTTTTCAATTGGGGTCAGACTTTATTTGCGACATATAGCTACGGGTCTAATAGAATATAGATTTTGTGTAACTTTAATTATTTAGAGCTCGTAATATTCGAGCAGTGCTAAAACCAATGGGGTTCTAAGGCCGTTTTTGCGTCTTTGGCTGGCGGTAGTGATTGTGGGTGGGATACTTGTAATCGGATTGCGAGTAGCTAATAGAATATGTGGCGATATTAAGAGTGTACGAATTGGGGAATAGAATAGGGACCTATGTTATTAAATATGTTCTGTGCATAGATGTGTCAATAAGTACATTATGTTTTATTATTCAACTTACGGTACTCTGTTTTCAACCAATTAATAAAAATCTTATGACAAGTCAGAAAATTAAAATGCATGGAGGTGAAAAGGAAAAGTTTTCCCCAGCGGGTCAACAACCTCTAAGGAATTAGCCCACTGGCCTTTTGAACAATATTACAGCTGTGAACTGGCACTAGTGTCAGTTTTCTTCATTTCATCTGTTCTCTGTAATATACAGTACCTGTCTCTTCTAAAACACAGATTTCCTGGAGCAAAAGTTATTCTCCTGTTAATAAGCATATGATTTGTTTAAATAATGTTAAGTTTTATTATTTGAAATATGGAAATGGTTTTCTTGTCATGCTCTGTTCTGAATTTTGGTATAACTTGTCTCTTTGAATGTAAAAAATGATTAATTTTAAATAAATATGTGTGAAAATGAATATGACATGGTTGTATTTTCAATTTACTCTTCGTACAATTAGTAAATACTTATAAAATTATTTCATTTGACTAATAAATAAATTATTTATTGTTTTAAAGTCATATTGCAATCTAACTCAGTGTTACCTGAGTAGATCTATACTTGATATAAAATAATTACATGGGACCCTATTCAATTGCAAGCTTGTAATTACCTACAAAAGGAACTTTTGAATGTGGGTTAGAATTTTTTTTACATATTTAGATGTATTCAATTGACTCAAGCCCGCAATTACAGGCTCACAGCCCCAACACGCCAACCATGAACCCGTTCGTAGGCCTTCAGGACCTGAACATGATCAATTAAGCAAGCCCGTAAGTTCCAATTTAGACAGAGCCAATAGTAAATGAGACCGCCATCATGACATCAGTAAAACATGGAGTTTAAACTACAATCAATTCGTTTTAGAAGTACAATTTGCAATCAGACTCGCAATCCAGAAATGTAGAAATCAATAAAAATCAATAAAGCAACTGTTCTAGTACATGCGGGTTCCATGATATGTATTAACCCCTTGATTCCCAGGTTCGATGTGAAAAGGAAATAAATCATAAAAAAAATATTTTTTTTGATTGCAGATTTGCAAGCTTGAGACTGTTGTGCAATTAATTCTAATGACTTTCATTGCTTTCCCAGGCCTTCATTCAATTGCAATTTGGCCAATTGAATAGGGCTCTAAATAAGAACATAACATATTTTTTTAAAGAAGTTTTTAGTTAGTAAACATCTATCCAAAAGCAAGGTTTTCACTAACTAAAAACTTCTTTAAACAAAATATACCACGTGCTTATTTAGAGCCCTATTCAAGTGGCCAAATCGCAATTGAATGAAGCCCCCAGTATTTTGAAGTACAGTAGTGTGTGTTTATTTCCTGCTGCAGCTATACGAACAGGTGTTTAACTATCCTATCTAATACTTGTAGAATTTTTTTATACATTTGCCATTTACTGGTTTGAAGGCGCGCTTGTTGAATTGTTGTAATCGAATATGGATTTTGTGTCTTTAGCACTGGTAACATTTACAGGCTTGAAACATCAAAGGAGGAGATAGAACAAAGTTACGTTTTTGACAACCGCAGGGATTTTGAGCCTGTAACCCGCAATTGGAATAACAGTAGCTAAAAGACACCAATTAAATATCAGTAACATTTAAAAGCTCCAATACTGGCTCAAGTAATTGCGATTTGGACAATTGAATAGGGGCTATGATTGGCAAATCTTTTTCATTTGGGATGACAAAGAAACAAAAATGGATGGATAGATAGATAGATAGATAGATAGATAGAATATATTTTATTGTTGACTCAACTTCTTAATTATTATCAGCCTTATTAAATTGCGATTCTGTAAATTTAAAAGGTCTCTATATAAGCACACAGCATATTTGTTTTACAGAAGTTTTTAGTAAGTGAAGACCTTGCTTTTGGATAGAAATTCACTAACTAAAAAATTCTGTAAAAAAAATATGCTGTGTGCTTATATAGAGACCTTTTAAATTTACAGAATCGCAATTTAATAAGGCTGCATATTACTAGCAACTTGCGTGTCAAAAATGACGGGGCAATAATATTTCAAGCCATGGGAATGCTGTTTGACACATAATTGAGAACCTTTGAAGTGTGCAGTCTAAATAGGCTGCGTGCGCGAGGTAAAGCCGTTGGTTTATTGTGGAAAGCGGCATTGTATAGTCGTAATGTTATTAATATGGTACGTGTCTCCTGAGCATTTTCCAGCTTTTGTAATAATGTTTTTTGTAGGTCGTGGTGTGATGTGTAAAGTGCTACGCGTTTGGCAGAGTTTTGCCCAGCCTGGGGTCTTGTAGCCTCGTTTTCATTTTTTTCAGCGGCCATTTTTTTCCTTGCTTAGGCGATTTTCGAGTGGCGAAAATCGTGTAAATCAAGAGCGTTCCATCTCACTCACAGATGTCCTGGCTGTTGCCCCGTGCTGTCTGTAATGTTTTTGTAATTTTTAGGGGTGTATTTAGTGTGTTTTGATTGTTTTTTGCTTTTTGTCGTTTGCACTCTAATCTCGTAATTTTTTGTGTCTCGTCTCTTTTTTATAAGTCTTGCATTTCGTTTTTTTTCTAAGTCCCGCGGTTGTGAACCGCTTGCACGCCAAGGCGATCCCGCGTTTATGAAGTGTTTTTCGGCTAAGTCCCGCGCGTTGCAGTGGGTTAAAGGCTCATCTCACGAGGCTCGCAGTGATGAGCGCCTTTGGCGCTCATCGGCTAAGTGCTACGGTTTAATGGCTCGCCTCGCTTTGCGAGGCTCTCAGCGATGAGCGCCTTCGGCGCTGATCGGCTAAGTGCTAAGGATTAACAGCTTGCGTTGCGTGGCTCGCAGTGATGAACGCCTTTGGCGCTGATCGGCTAAGTCCTATGCGTTAATGGCGAGGGTCGCAAGCGATGAGCGTACGCACATCGCAAACCCTGACGATGTCTCGCAGTTTGACAACTATTATATGTGATTATATATTATTTCGATATATAATTAATTCCCTGGCTCATAAAAAGCTGTGACTGTTTCCTAAGGTTCATATACATTGTTAACCACTGGACTTCAACAAATATTTATTATTTTAATGATCATGGGATAATATTGATCTTGGATAAATACCTGGTTAAGTGATAGGGAACTGAAAGTTATTAGAAATGGAACATATTGTGTAAAGGGAGTTCCTCAGGGATCAGTATGTTTAGAACATTTATTTTAAATATGTTTAAAATTGTACCGGAATAAAAGTCAATAATTTAGTTTTGCCAATGGCATTAAATTATGCAATGTAATTATATTAAAGTTTATAATTTCTAAAACGGGAGGAATTGGCTGAAAAATGGTAGATGAGGATATATTGCACATTCCTATTGGAGTAAATACCATTACCATTTAAATGTTATCAATTTTATTTCCATAAAACTTACTGAAGATACTGAAAAACATATGGTCCAGACATTTTTGGTATGGCATCAGATTTTTTCTTTTTTTTTACAAAAATGCCTTAGACTATAGACCGTGATGCATGCAAGTCAAATAAATAAGAAATCAGTCCAAAAGAAAATTATTTATTAAAAATAAATCTGTTATTTTGTTTGGCACTAATTTTCCCATACGTGCTGGCCAATAACTCTAATAAATAAGCTCTTTGTACGATGGTATGTGTTCTACATCTTGGCCTCCTTACATTGGCTTGAGGGGCCAGGTCAGGAAGTGATGTATCAATGTCTCTGAAGGGCAAAAATAGAGAAAAAAAGAATATTGTTTATCAAATCATTCAACTACACTGAATTACAGATGATTTTGTTTCCTTAATTTCCTTAATTTATTAAATGTTGATGCCAACGCCACTGGAAAGACTTTAATATGGAGAAAAGGAGGCATGGAATAGAACATTGGTTCAGTTTCCAACAAAACTCACATTCTGAATTTGATCTAACATAAAAGTATATATTTCCATATTTATTTTTTAGATAATTGGTTATAATATGTTATATATTTTAGAGGCCTAGCATATATTTTTTCTTGCATTGGCTATAAGTGTCTTGTAATGTCTCTTTCAAGGGATTTGGAAGTTCTGAACCCAGTGCAAAAAAAATCAGTACAAAAAAAAATCAGTTTGTCCTCTATTAATTATCACCTTCTACCATGGGTGTTGGATAAGGGGGGGGGGGGGGGGGTTCATGTTTGTATATATGTTATATCAGCTATTTTACAGCCTGTGTATACAATGAGCTGAATCCCACCTAGAATTATTCTGGCTCCTACACCCCTGCCTTCTACAACCAATGTTAGGAATTTAGAGAAGATAAGCACATTAAAATGGTGGGAATGCCCCTAGATAATACTCCTAAATATTTCTCATTATTTGTACCTCTATTACCAAACAATTCCATTTCTACAGCAATTTTACAATTGGTACAATAAAACAAATTTAAGAACTGTAAGGCCTTTCGAGTGAAATAGGTTTTCTGACTCTAAACCAAAATAGCAATAATGTAAAAAGAATGACTCAGAAATGTGCAGTATGTAAAGTATATTAGCGAAATGAACGGTGAAACAAAGAATATTAAAAAAGATACTAAACTAGTGATTGGAGTCATTGATAAAGAACATCAGCAACAAGGTCGGATCTCATTTTGGATGTGTTTCAATTCATATGTGAAGATCAGCTCTCGTTTCAAAATATTTCCCCAACCACCCTCTTTGCTCTGCTAATGACCTTCTTCTTTCCTCCTCTCTTATCACCTCCTCTCATTCCCCCTTCAGGACCTTTCTCGCTCTACCCCTACTCTATGGAACTACTTGCCTCGCCCATTATTCATATTCATGAGACCATTGGCTAAGTTTCACTTGGGTTTTTTTCTGTTTGCTTCCTCTGGATCAATTATTAATAACTAATCCGCATATTGCAGATCAGAGGAGATCTTAAAAGGTTGGACTTGATGGACTGAAAGTCCTTTTTCAAACTCAATTACTGTGTAACTATATATATATATATATTATTTTTTTAGAGTGACAAGGTTGTAAAAAATAGTTTTGCCCTGGGCTCGGCACTCAGTGCTCCTCGGAAAGACCCCTTCCCATAACAGCAAACTTGCCCAAGACCCTTACCTATTGCGGCTCCACCCCAACCTTTTTCCCTGATACACACTCCCTGGTGTCCTGAACTGCTCCACACTGCCAGACACACACCAATTTCCAATTTCAGGAGGGGAGCAGCCAAGGAGGCACAGGCGGCCGTGGAGTGTTGGGTCAGGGTGTGGGGACCACAGATGACCCCTACAATACAGAAAAAAATTATATATAGCAGCCTGTGCTTGTAAGAACCAAAGTGCAGCCTGTGCCTGTAAGAGCAAATGTGCAGCCTCTTCCTTCTCTCCCTCTCCCCCTTTTCTCTCTCTCCCTCTCCCCCTTCTCTCTTTCCCTTCTCTCTCTACCTCAGATGACTCAGATGAGAGCAGAGGCGGCAGGGGGAGGAGCCATCACCCAAGCCCGCACACCGAGGTAAGAGACAAGGAGAGGTGGAGAGAAATAAGGAGGAGGAGGAGGGGAGAGACAAGCAAGGATAGATAGACTAGGAAGAAGGGGACAGGCAAGGAGTAGGAGAAAGTCTGGGTGAAGGCACATGAGTGCCGCCCCTAAGGAGGTGCTACCCGGTACTCATCACCATTCCCATCCCCCCTATCTATGCCACTGCCAGGGCCTCACCTCCAAGGGGCCATTCTGGCCCCTCCAGTTACTCACACTCATATGTCTGGGCCTAAGCACCCCATTGGCCACCTCTGGCTCACTGTCCCTTGGCCCCCTGGTGGCCCCCTAGGCCCTACTGCGGCACTCTTCCCTTTCTCACTCCCACTTTAATTTTGCTCTTCTTCATTTTCTCTCCCCCCTCCTCTCCCTATACTCCCTAATCTCCATCCCTTTTTTCTCTCCACCTCTCTTCTCTGCCTCTCTCCCTCTCCCTCTCCCCTCATGTGCCGAGAGGGGTTACATTTTTTGCATGGGCCCTTCATTCACCATCCCACTGTCCTTCTCCCCCCTTTACCACATTAGCATGTAGACAAATGCTGGGCACATTGGCTATTACAGGCACATGCTGGGCATATTGTCTCTTATAGGCTGGGCACATTGGCTATTACAGACATATACTGGGCACATTGGCTATTGCGGGCACAGACTGGGCATATTGGCTATTGCAGGCACAGACTGGGCACATTGGCTATTACAGGCACATGATGGGCACATTGGCTCTTACAGGCTGGACACTTTGACTATTAGAGACACAAGCTGGGCACATTGGCTAATACATGCACAGACTGGGCACATCGGCTATTACAGGCACAGGATGGGCACATTGGCTCTTACAGGCTGGACACTTTGGCTATTACGAACACAAGCTGGGCACATTGGCTAATACAGGCACAGACTGGGCACATTGGCTATTACAGGCTCAGGATGGGTACATTGGCTCTTACAGGCTGGACACTTTGGCTATTACAGACAAACCCTGGGCAAATTGGCTAATACAGGCACAGACTGGGCACATTGGCTATTACAGGCACAGGATTTGCACATTGGCTCTTACAGACTGGGCACATTGGCTATTATGGATACAGACTAGGCACATTGGCTAATACAGGCACAGACTGATCACATTGGCTCTTACAGGCTAGACACTTTGGCTATTACAGACACAAGCTGGGCACATTGGCTAATACAGGCACAGACTGGGCACAGGATGGGCACATTGGCTCTTAAAGGCTGGACAATTTGGCTATTACAGACACAAGCTGGGCACATTGGCTCTTACAGGCTGTTTGACAATGGTCCGATCGCCTTTGCGATCCGATCGTGCGCGCAAGCGCATGCGCAATGCGCATCGTCAACTGCGCATTACGCAGCAGCGCATGCACAATCGCAGTTTGACTGATCCATCGCAAGCCCATGCGCAATGTTAAGAGACACAGAGGGCGTGGGGAAGATTCAGAGAGAGAGTGGATAAGAGGCACAGAGGGAGAGGGGGAAAAGGCACAGAGAGAGAGGGTGGAAGAGGGAGAGGGAGGAAGAGACACAGGGGGGGAGGGGGAAGAGACACAGGGGGGGAGAGACAGAGGGTGAGGGGGAAGAGACATGGGGGAGATAGAGGAAGAGACACAGGAGGGGAGTGGGGGAAAGAGACACAGGGGAGGTGGAAAGAGACATGGGAGGGAGGAAGGGGGAACAGACACAGGGGGGAAGGGGTAAAGAGACACAGGCCAGGGGGGAAGAGGCACAGAGGAAGTGGGGAAGATTCACAGAGACAGTGGATAAGAGGCACAGAGGGAGAGGGGAAGGAGGCACAGAGGGAGAGGGTGGAAGAGGGAGAAGGGGGGAAGAGACACGGGGGGGAGGAGGAAGAGACACAGGGGGGAGAGACAGAGGGTGAGGGGGAAGAGCACATTGAGAGGGGGAAGAGGCACAGAGGGAGGGGGAAGAGACACAGAGGGAGGGGGGAGAGACACATTGGGGAGAGACACAGAGGGAGGGAGGGGGAAGAGACATGGGGGAGATGGAAAAAGAGACACAGGAGGGGAGTGGGGGAAAGAGACACAGGGGAGGTGGAAAGAGACATGGGAGGGAGAAAGGGGGAACAGACACAGGGGCGAGGGGGAAAGAGACACAGGCCCGGGGAAAGAAGCACAGAGGGAGAGGGGGGAAGAGGCACAGAGGGAGAGGGGGAAGAGACACAGAGGGGGGAGAGATACAGAGGTTGAGGGGGGAAGAGACACAGGAGGGGAGTGGGGGAAAGAGACACAGGGGAGGTGGAAAGAGACATGGGAGGGAGGAAGGGGGGACAGACACAGGGGGAAGGGGGAAAGAGACACAGGCCAGGGGGGAAGAGGCACAGAGGGAGAGGGGGAAGAGACACAGAGAGGGGAGAGATACAGAGGGTGAGGGGGGAAGAGACACAGAGGGAAAGGAATGAAGAGGTACAGAGAGAGGGGGAAGAGGCACAGAGGGGCGAGACACAGAGGAAAGGGTGGAGAGACACAGGGGGAGAGACACAGAGAGAGGCGGGGGAAGAGGCACAGAGGGAGAGGGGTGGAAGACACAGAGTGGTGAGAGACACAGAGGGTGAGGGGGGAAGAGACAGGGAGGAAGAGGCACAGAAAGAGGAGGGGGAAGAGAGAGAAAGGGAGGAAGGGCACAGAAAGAGGGGCCGGGAAGAGACACAGGGGAGGGAGAGGGGGGGGAGGGGGGGGAGACACAGTTGAGTGACAGGAGGGGGAAGAGACACAGAGGAGTGAGAGGAGGGGCAAGAGACAGGGGAGAGAGTGCAGCTTGGAAGATACACAAGGGAGGGAAATGGAGACATGAGGAAGGGGGGACAGACACAGGGAGAGGGGGAAAGAGACACAGGCCAGGGGGGAACAGACACATGGGAGGGGAGAGACACAGGGGGGGGGGAGAGATGCATGGGAGGGAGAAGGGGGAAAGAGACACAGGAGGGAAAGGGACACAGGGGAGGGGTTTAGAGACACGGGAGGGAGAGGGAGGAAAAACACAGGGGGCAGGAGATACAAGGGAGGGAGAGGAGGCGGAAGGAGACACATGGGAGGGAGAGGAGGGGGGAAATAACACACAAGGGAGGAAGTAGACAGGGGGAGAGACTCACAATGAGCTCCAAAGGCGCTCATCGCATGGCCAGTAAAGTAGAGGGGGAGAGGCTCACATTGTGTGGCAAACAGCTTTGCCAGGCTTCACTTTTTATTGCCGTCATTTTTGACGGGCAAGTCGCTAGTTTGAGTATTAAATACCACAAATTAGAGTTTTCAAAGTATTTATTACATTTTGCAGTCACTTAAGTGATAGTGTAGGTAAAATGTGTTAGGTTACTGGCAGGGAATTAACTGGAGACGCATACCTAACGAATCCTAATCAGATATAATATTTAACATCCATAAAGGATTTTTTATATTGTTGCACATTAACCATAATGCATTACAACTATGTGGCCTGCTACTAGTTTAAGGGAACAGTATATTGTTTAGAATAAGATTTTGATCAGGGGGCAAGAAAGGTGTTAATGTAATAAAATTATTGAACATTAGAAAAATAGTATTAAATGGACTCTGTAACCCCAAAATCAAGGAGTCAGATGCCTGTTCAGACACCGCCTGGAGGTGTCCACATAATCACTAAAGGGATTTTTAGATATTAATAAAAATAAAATGTTTAATGAGATGTGCTGCATACACATAGGCTAATTTTTGTCTAAGGAGTGCAGAAATTTAATATTAACCCAAACCCACCACCAATAATCTCAGCCGTATCTATTCCTTCAGCCAATAATAAGCAATTAATCAATTTAGTCAGTTTTCAAACATATGTATTTTGTTTGATTATCCTTTAAGTTTTAAAAAAAAATACTTGCAGTGGTCCTTTATACAAACTTTTTAACACATCTCACCAAGAAAACACCTATTCTTTCTTTTTGCAGTTGTTTTTATAAAGTTTCTTTTGGTTTTTAGTTAATGATTATTAATACAAACAGTATATGCAGAAAAAATCAATGTAGATGTTAAAACTTTGTTGTGTTTTAGACTTGTGAGGTTTTGGCCAAATGGACTGTCTCAGCAGTGGTTATTCCAGGCAAACCTAGACCAGACCTAGCACAAATGATGACAGCCTTCTTTCACCTCTGAATACAAAAATCATTTAGTTACATAGTTACATAGTAATTGAGGTTGAAAAAAGACTTCTAGTCCATCAAGTTCAACCTTTTAAGATCTCCTCTGATCTGAAATATGCGGATTAGTTAATTGATCCAGAGGAAGGCAAACAGAAAAACCCCAGTTAAACTTTGCCAATTGTCTCAAAAGGGAAAAAAAATAATTCCTTCCTGACCCCAGATACTGGCGATCGAATTTCTCCCTGGATCAATACTCCCTCTCTATTTAACCAGGAATGCCTGAATGCCTTTTTTAATTACAAATATATCCAATCCTTTTTTAAAGTTATCTATCAAATCCGCTATCACCACCTCCTCTGGTAGAGAAGTCCACAGTTTAACCACCCTTACTGTGAAGAAACCTTTTCTTTCTTGAAGGTGGAATCTTTTTACTTCCTACCTCACAGGGTGTCCTCTTGTCAGTTGAAAACCTCTTGGCACAAAAAGCTCCCTTGACAAATTTTTAAACTGACCCTGGATGTATTTATATAATGTAATCATATCTCCTCTTAGACGCCTTTTTTCTAGAGAAAATAAGTTTAATTTGGATAGACTTTCTTCATAACTTAGCCCCTCCAGTCCCCTTATTAGTTTTGTAGCCCTTCTCTGTACCGTTTCCAGCTCTTAAATGTCCTTTTTATGAAGTGGTGCCCAAAATTGTACTCCATATTCCAAATGAGGGCGTACTAGAGATTTGTATAGTGGCAGAATTATATTTGCTTCCTTGGCTTCTATACCCTTCTTAATACATGCTAATATTTTACTTGCCTTTGCAGCCGCTGCTTGGCTTTGAGCGCTGTTACCTAGGTGGTTGTCCACAAGCACTACCAAATCTCTTTCAATATCAGATACCACTAGATTTGCTTCATTAAGATTATAAATTGCATGGTTAATTTTCCTTCCCAGATGCATAACCTTACATTTATTCGTATTAAATCTCATCTGCCATTTAGATGCCCATTTCTTTAATTTATGCAAATCCCTTTGGAGGGAAAGTACGTCATTTTCTGATTTAATTACCTTATACAACTTCGTGTCATCAGCAAAAATGGAGACACTACTTTCCAATCCTACTTCTAAGTCGTTAATAAATATGTTAAAAAGCAGAGGACCTAATACTGAACCCTGAGGAACCACACTTACCACATTAGTCCAATCCGAGTATGTTCCATTTACAACAACCCTTTGTTTCCTGCTCTCAATTAATGTGCATATATTTACTGCAATTCCTGTATCCCTTAGTTTGCACAATTTAGCCTATGGTGAGCAAAAGAGCAATGGAAGCCTCTTTACAGAGTACAGTAAATAAATAGTGCATTTGTGTTCACATTTAAATGTGTAAAAATTTATTAAAAAACATATTTTCTGCTTAAAATGCCCAGAAATACAATTATTGCACTGCACTCTGGGAAACTGGGCAGGGACATGCAAATGAGTTCATAATGCTTTTTCACTCTTTAACCCAATACACAACTTTAAAGCATAGCATAGAATTATGCACAAGAAGTCCCTTTTTCATAATGCATTTTGGACTCATTTGCATGTCCCCTCCAAGTTTCCCAGAGTGCAGGGCAACAACTGTATTTCAGGGAATTCCGAGCCAAAAATAATTTTTTTAGACATTTAAATGTAAACACAAATGTTGTTGTTTAGTTGTGTCCGACCCTATGGACCACAGCACTACAGGTACATTTGTCAATTACCGCCCCTCTGAGCTCCATTAAGTTCATGTTCATCTGTTCAATTACATCATCTATCCATATCCGTCTCAGCCTCCCCCTACTTCATGTGCCTTCAATCTTTCCCACCATTTGTCGAAGGAATCCTGCCTTCTCATGATATGGCCTTAATATGTGAGCTTCAGCTTCATGATCAAACCTTCCAGTGAACAGTTTGTCTTCAGTTCCTTTAGTACTGATTTATTGGATCTTCTTGCAGTCCAAGGGACTGTAAGCAGTTTTCTCCAACACCACAATTCAAAGGCGTCAATTCTATGGTGCTCGGCGATGGGCTCATTCTTCTTTATGGTCCAGCTCTCACATCCGTATGTTACTACCGGGAATACCATAAATCTAACTATGCAGACCTTTGTTGATAGTGTAATATCTTTAATTTTTACTAGCTTGTCCAAACTTGCCATAGCTTTGCTCCCCAGAATCAAACATCTTTAAATATCATGTTTACCATCTGAAAAAATATTGGATCCAAGGAAAATAAAATCTGTCACTGCCTCCACTTCTTCCCCGTCTATTTGCCAGGAACTGAGATTGCCGTTTGCCATGATCTTCATCTTTTTAACATTGAGCAGCAGGGCAGCTTTTGCACTCTTTTCTTTCACCCTCATTAATAGGCCATTTAGTTCCTCTTACTGTGTTCTATTTATTTACTGTACCCCTTTACAACTAACAGGGGGAGGAGCGCAATGGCTAATCAGTAACTAACAAATGTAAGCAATTTTATATGAGCACTACAGTGGCCCTTTAAATGTGTTAGGACAGTTCTGAATGTGCACTGCATTATATGATTGGTATATCTTATAACTGATCATGGACACATTATTAAAGGTGCTAACACAAGAGATAAATGACACAGCACAAAGCAATCACTCAATACATCACATTGGTTCACTGGAAGCACTTTATTCCCAATAATTGTGATATAATCTATTCCTGTGGTGCGTCTGGATGACTTTGATAGATAATTCCCATTAAAACCCAGATGGTGACTCCTGAATCAGTTCCAACAAATAATATCAGTGGAAAGACCACTGGACATTTTACATTTATTAAAAAATATATGTTTTTGTCCTAATATTATAGTTTTCAAATTTCATTTTGAGTGAAATGACCAATCGCTGAGCTCAATATTGTTGTTGGTAATTAAGATGACTAGGAACAAATGTGTGACAAAGCCCCTTTCCCAGACAACAGCCAATATTCAGCTCAGTGATTGGCCGTTTCAAAATTAAATTAGATCAGAGCTTTTCTTGCAACATTCAGTCGTTTCCAACTCTTCATGACCTCATGGACTATAACACACCAGACACATCTTTATGTTCATGGTTATGCTGATCTACTTGGTTTTCATGGCAGAGATACCGGAGTGGGTTCCAGTTCCTCCTCAAGTGGGCTACAGCATACAGCTCCTAGTATTCCTAAGTGGTCTCCCATCCAAGTACTGACCAGGCACAACCTTACTTGGCTTCAGGGTGGTGTAACCTCTTGGTTCCCCGATTTGGAATCAAACCCAGGTCACAGTGGTGAAAGCACCAAATCCTAACCACTGGACCACCAGGGAACCCTAGATTCATGATAGTTGGCTTCAATTGGTCTATATTCTATATGTTTTAGAGGACCAATGAAGTGGTATTTAAAGTATGTTATAGTGTAGTATAGTACGATGAAGTATTTGACTTGATGTAGGGCAAAATCTAAACAGAAAGTTTAAAATAAATAAAACAAACAAATAAAATAAATAAATATCTAAATAAATAAAGCCTTTCATATTTTTTGTTCAGGATTAGATACCCGACACAAATAGGAGCAACATTGACTGATAAAGTAAATAGCCACTTGACAATATAAGTAAATAGAAGGACAACTCCCAGTAGGCTAACCCTCCCAGGCAGACTTGCATTTCTAGATAGAAGTGCCATGAAACAAGCAAAGTCCTAATTATGAGATGTTCTCTAAAAATGTTTTTATGCTCAGTTAATACATCTGGCGAGAAGATGCCAGTGTGGAATAAGATGCTGTGGACCAACTTCTTTCACTTGAGGGGCAAGATTATTATTGATTAGCAGGATGGCTTGTCTTATATTAATAATTATTATTAACATTTAAGTTAATATATTTACATAGATTTTTATTGCATGATATAACTAACTATTTGGGAATTTATATAAGAAAGTAGTGGGCTACAGAAAACAGCTATTGGGCCACAACCGCTGCATGTGCCTCCAGTTGGACAACACTGCTATAGGAAACTATAGTGCTGATATACAAGTGAGAAGCTTGGCTATATGTGGCCCAATATATAGTAGTGGCTCAAAGTACATTATGGTTCAGTGGTTTAGGATACAGTGTTTTCACCACTGTGATCTGGGTTTGATTCCAGTCAGGGAACCAAGAGGTCACACCACTTTTGAAGTCAAGTAGGATTGGGCCTGGTCAGTACTTGGATGGGAGACCACCTAGGAATACAAGGTGCTGTATACTGTTGCCTACTGGAGAATGAACTAGCAACCCACACAGTATCTCTGCCATTAATACCAAGTGGATCACCATGACTATGGACATAAAGATATGCCCGGGTGTGTTACAGTCCAGACTAAAGGACATTGTAATGTAACAAACACAATATGGATTCCTTTATTCATAAACTCTTAAAAAAATTAGATTTTCTTTACAATTGGTTTCATATCCATGTCTAATGCTATTTTTTTTACATAACACTTAAACAGATGTCATTTTTCTTTAAGTGGTCCTAGTAAGCATGCCTTGGATTTGCAGCTCTAATTAAAGGGACAAGGAAGGTCTCAGGATTTCACTAGGTATATAATATCCCTGTGTATCTATTTACTGTTATATCTTTTATATTATTAAGAAGTGCTTATAAGCTCTGTTTTTCTGCCTAATATCATACAATTTGTACCTGTTTCGGGCCGTCCTCTGTAGCTCATGCAGCTCATGAATACACAGACAGTAAAGTGTAGTGTTTCAAATTAGCCTGTCAGTCACCTCTCTCAAGCAGCATGTTTCAGAATGTTGCGACTGATTGGTTCATAGGAGACAGTGCAACCCTTTGTACTTAGAAGCATATTGTCTTCGTGAGCAGTAGAGGGGAGACTTCATTTAGGAATTATTTGTAAGAAAAAAACAGAGCATACGAGCACTTCTTAATTAAATAAAGTACCGGTATATAAAAGTAAATACACAGGGATATTATATACCTAGTAATGTCCAAGAACCTTCCATATGCCTTTAATTAAAGTGGTAAAACAGTCCTAAAAAGGGAGATTAAACCTAAAACAGTTTTACCTATATTTGGGTTAGATGTAAATCTCTGACACTCTAGCTCAGGCATGACAAGTGCAGATTAGGCCCGAGTGCTCTTTATCAGTCACTTCTCCCATAATCGAGTAATAAAGTCACTGGGAAGGACAGATTAGTGTCTCTTATCTCCATATCTCCCATACCTGAGGTCTAATTACAGGTAGCACAGCTCTAACATAACAACACGGACTGGGCCTGTGTGTCACATGTGTGTTTTGCAGATGTAATCTGACTAGAAACACAAAAATTAATCCACGCGCACAATAGCAGGGCGGGCTACTGTAAATCTGCAAAACGAGTGTGAAAATATCCCAGCAAGAGGAATTCCATTAACAGCCACTGGAATGTGCCCAGTAATGATGTATTTACATGTACTCGTTATCTGATTGGTCCTCGGGGAAAGCACGGAAGTGACCCAGAGAGGAGCAGAGGATATACAGTATTCTGTGGTTTTATTTAAAAAATATTTAGCGTCGGAAATCTCTGAGACGTTTCAATGAAGGATATCACCCAATAAAAGGTGTTACTTAGTTACTGCTGGTGCAGCAGATGCAAAGCACCAGGGCCCACAACATGATAGAGGCAATAACAAAGGAATCTTAATTTATTTGAGGAATAATCTAGATAATTGAATGAAAGAAAGGTGATCTGATCACTGTACGTGTGATCTGATCAGTTACATATATTATTGGAACTCTTATTGACTCCTTTCAGTGAATAGTTGCAAGGAGGGCCCTAATTATTTTGCACTGGGGCCCTCCATCACTAGCTCCGATACGGGTGTTACTACAGTGCAAGTAGAAACTTAGAAACTGTAATAATTTAAAAAAATTGTACTAAGGGTGCAGGTGACAAAAAACTCAATTAGTATTATTAATATTATTATTATTCAGTTCACACATTGTCTGAATAAACATGAGATTGATCAGTTTTAATTAAAGGAAAAATTATAATAATTGTCTACATGGAATCAGTTACGATAGGATGATATTATTAAACATGTGTGTTTGTATTTATACATGTAAATGGAAATATATATATATATATTTTATATTATAGGTGAACACATATATAGTTGTGAGCATGTGGGTTGTTGCTAACGCTTGTAGGCTTGCGTAGCGAGCCCGCCGCAACTGGGCCCTCGCGAAGCGAGGGCCGCAGTTGCTGGCAAGGAGCGCCAAAGGCGCTCCTTGCGCTGGTGGAGATGAGCGCCATAGGCGCTCATCCCTACGACCCCCTACGACTTTCGGACCGCAAATGCGGCCCCTCG
The DNA here is from genome assembly GCA_027410445.1 of Discoglossus pictus. Lineage (NCBI taxonomy): Eukaryota > Metazoa > Chordata > Amphibia > Anura > Alytidae > Discoglossus > Discoglossus pictus. The sequence continues at coordinate 460,149,746 of CM050164.1, forward strand.
CTTCGGTGGAGGCTCCTTGCAGGGTCCGCATTTGCGGAGGGTCCGCATTTGCGGAGGTAGAGGCTTTACGGAGACCCATACAAGCGGTACTTTACCAAAATACATCTAAAACGCAATCACTATATACGGACTTACACAAAAAAATACGAACCGGAACGGAAAATTTACGGACTTAGCATAAAAAAAAAACATTACGACCACGCAAAAATAAGACCTTAATGGCCGAACCCGCTAACCTGAAAACATTAAAAACACAATAAATACCCACAAAACATACATAAAAAGCTTACCCACAGCAAGGGGGGCACCCAGGGTCTCTGCAAGTAAAGTTACAGTGCAAACCTACATTGTATGCTGCAGGAACATCAAAACAGATTGTCAGCTCTTCAGCATAATGCTTCCTGTATATTTTACTATTTTACAAATAGGTAAAGTATATTCATTTATTAATGTATTAATTATTTCATTAGCATACAAAAACAAATATACACAAAAACAAAAAAACTATTCTCCCAATAAACACAAAACCCATTCACTACGCGACTCACAACGAGCGCCAACAATGCTCATAGCACACAAAGCCTTGCAATAAGCCCAAAAAACAGATCAACGCCGACAAAACAGCAAAAGCGGCTATCAGAAAAAAAAAATACAACAGCCTCGCAATGAGCGCCGAAGGAGCTAGGACCACCAACAAAATTAATGTCTCGACCAAACAGCATTGCCTGCTATACAATTTTTTTGCCGTCATTTTTTGACGGGCAAGTCGCTAGTGTATAAATATGTGTGTGTGTGTGTATATATATATATATAACATTTTCAAGTGTGCCTGATGATAATGCTCCCATGATACTTTGCCCTCGTCACTATATGTCTTGGGTAATGTGTGAATGCTTCTGAATGGGCTATAACTCATTTCAGGTTATAGCCCATCTCCTGCTGTGCCAGATGGACTGCAGACTGTACAAGGCAATGGATTCCAGGCGTCTGCAATACCGAAGCAGCAGGGTATATAGTGCAGGGTGTAAACCATCCCTGGGTGCCACCATGATTTAGAGGACAGTGGCAGACCTGGCAAAGGCTTGGTTGTAAATATATATATATTTTTAATTTTGCTACTTTATTTGTTACAGACTGTAAAACTAGACCGGTTAAACTGTATAAATCCAATTATGTATCTGCTGTCAAAGCTATATTTTTACTATATGTAATATTTTCTATCTCCAGTAGTATAAATGTATAGTATAAAACGCTGCAAATATTGTGGCGTTTTTCTATTTGTTTTAATTTGGATTACATTAAAGGACCACTATTACTATACAATTAATAAATAAATATCAATATATATATATATATATATATATATATATATATATATATATATATATATATTAAGAGCATGGAAAATTTGCATAAAGCTAGAAAAAACATTTTTTGATGCCTCTACTAGTCCCAGGAGGCATCCATGATACTTTGGTGAAGGTTGTGTGAGAGAAGGACATTTGAATTTCTGCAGGACAGGGCTTGCAGTTATTATTGTTACTGAGCATGTGCAAAGGAAAGGGGAGGTGTCAAATTTGAAAGGATACAACTGTATAGCAAATTCCTCTCTCCCCCTCTTCCCTCACCCCACTGATAACTTGATGCCTGAATTATGTCACTTAATACCATGTATGGTGATGCAATTTTTCATATTAAAGTTGATGTTATCAGTGATGTCAATAGTCATATTATTTATAATATATGATGTCAAAAATTATGTCATCTGAAAAACCTTTGCAGGGGGGGGACATTAAGGTTTTATCTAATTTTATATATACGGTATATATTATATATATATATATATACATATATATATATATATATATATATATATATATTACATATAATAGTTGTCAAACTACGAATCGTCGTCACGATTTGCGAAAAAAGGGTCTTTGCAGGCCGCAAATGCGGCCCCTCGTGAAGCGAGGGGCCGCATTTGTGGAGGCTCCCACGTGGGCTGCAATGAGCCGGCTAAGCACGGAAAATAATGGCGGCTGTGAAGCCGTAACTTTTTTCAAGCCCGTAAATCAAAAACACACTATGGGCTTGGGGAAAATGAACAATTTCCCAAGTCCGCAAATGGTTTCACATCCGAAAATGCAAACAGAAGCACAGAGGAGGGAGAGGGACACGGGGGAGGGAGAGAGACACAGGGGAGGGAGATAAGGGGAAAAAAAACAGGGGGAGGGAGAGGGGGCACGTGAGGGAGTTAGTGGGGAGAGGTTGGTCGGCGCCTGCAATGAGCGGCGAAGAGACACAGGGGAGGGACAGAGAGGGGAAGGGACACAGGGGAGGGAGAGAGAGGGAAAGAGGCACAGGGGAGGGAGAGAGACAAAGAGAGTTCCGTTTTCACGAATGCGAAGGCACTCATCGTGAGGCTTGTAAAGTATAGAAGGGGAGAGGCTTGCAATGAGCGCCAAAAACGCTCATGCCCGCAAGTTAGAGGGGGAGGGGGAGCTTCGCATTGTGTGGCAAACAGAATTGCGAGGCTTTACATTTTATTGCCATCATTTTTGACGGGCAAGTCGCTAGTATATATATATATATATATATATATTAAAATTATAAATTAATAAAGAGTATTGCAATATAATTTGATACCTTTTGTATTGGACAAATGTCTTATTTATAAAGACGAGCTTTCGAGAGGCTCAACCTCTCTTTATCAAGTCTGGAGCAATACTAACATGAGACGGAAGACTCAGTTTCAATAAAAACAGCAGACGCAGAGAGAGTGGAGACAGCATCTGACATCAGGTAATTACATATAGGGGGAATAAACACAACATAGTAAAGGAAACATATAAATATATACACATACTATATACACATGAGCATCAATATAAAAATGAAAAAACAGAGCACTGTAGTTTACAGTGTTATCTTTCCTGTTGGACAAACATATCACTAATAGTGCTACGCTTGTTATGGTATAATAAGAATAAATCACATGAAATTCTGATAATGTGTTAGAAAATCCAAGTCCATATTAAGTCCTGTATTTTTAATGTTGAAGAATGTGATCATCTTTATTTCAAATGCTTTTCTCTCTTGGATGTTTTTACATTTTCCTTGAGTATTTTGACTTTTAAGTTTTGGATGGAGTGATCATTCTGGCTAAAATGGTGTCACACTGGGCTACAATAACTGTCTTCATTATGTTTTCTTATTGAATGCCTGTGTAAATTCATCCTTAAATGCATTTTTGGCTGTTTTCTCCAAATTAAAAGCCTGTGTCACATAAAGCAGAGGTGAACATAAACTGCATAAACAGAGGCTCATCGCAGGCCGCAAATACGGACCTCAGAAGCAACTACGGCGCCCCATTACAGCAAAAAACAAGCAAGGAAAGCGGGACTTAGAAAAAAAAATGCGACCCGCAGGACTTAGTAAAACAAAACAAAACGTGGGTTGAGGAAATGCGAACAAAAATACGAAGTTAACGGCAGAACCGCGTACATCGAAAAACACCCAAAACACATACATTTTTTTTTTTTTAAATCACACACAGCACGGGGGACAGCCAGGACTTCTGGGAGGTTGCGCGCAAATAAAAGTCACTGACGCCGCAAAACACTGACGAGGACGTACGACTTTTAGAAACAACAATTACGAGGTCGCAAAAATACGAATATAACGGCCGAGCTGCTCACATCAAAAAACACGAAAACCACAACAACAAACAAATACAAGATAAAAACACATCACACACAGCAAGGGGGACAACAAGGATGTCTGGGAGTGAGCTTGCATGTTGCTAAAGAAGACAGAGCCGTGGAAATCACCGCCAGGCACGTACAAGGTAGCCAGGAACGTAGGAGATACAAAATACTCTATTACAACGGATGGACAATGCTTGTGAGTCAAGTAACACAAAGCCGCCATTTTACAACACTAACATGCAACTAATAACATTAGGATTCTAAAATCCCGCTCTAACCGCCTAAACAAACCGTTTGGCCATGCGCACGCAGCCTGTTTACACTGCACACTGGGCACATTGCTGACACTTTCTCAGCTGATCAACAGTCCAACTGTACATTTTCAGATACAGGAAAATCCAAAAAGATTGTTAGCTCTTCAGGATATTGATTGCTGCATATTAAATATAAATAGATAAAGGATATTCATTTATTAATTCACTGTACTCACATTTTTTTATATTTTACACTGTACTTATATATCTGTCTTCGCGATGAGCGCGGAAGGTGATTGTTGCAAAGCAGGAAACTTGAAGTACACAATGGGAGAGGCTCGCAATGAGCGCCGAAGATCCACAGAGGAGCAAAAGCCTTACATTGTGTGGCAAACAGCATTGCCATGGCTTTAAAATGTATTGGCGTCATTTTTTACGGGCAAGTTGCTTCTAAAATATAATGCTTAAACTTTAATGCATCAAAAATTCAGATTTCCCACCAAAAAATGCCCATGATTTACACAGCTGCTAATATTGTTAGTTTGGTACATACCTGGCAAACAAGTGTCTTTTTTTCTTTTTCTGGCCCTTTAATTAAAGGGACCTTTCCAGTCTTAGAGATTAGCTACATGTTGGCATTTGGTTCTCACTATCATGTAATGCCATAAAGGAACGCGCCTTTTAAATGCAAATAACGAATCATTAACTGCTAATTAGATTATTACACTATGCTTCTTTATTGCCTCTTGGGAAATACAAAGGTCTTTGGAGAAGTGGGAGGAGCCGGGGCAGTGGTGGCCATTATTACCCCCAGCATGGGGCAAAAATGAGGTGCGTACAAATGAATTAGGAAGACCATTAATATGTTGATACCGATGTTTTAAATACATGATCACTTTAATTATTCACTTTACATGTACTTGACCTGGCCGGGCTTGGAACTACCCCCACACTGGAAGCTCTAATTAAAGGGTCACTTGCAGTCACCTGACTCTGCCTTTACTTTCTCAAGAGGGTGTGTCCTTATAAACTAATGAGATTCCCATTACTGCCGTGGAAAGCTCTGGCACTTCATGATGCCAGATCTCCATTCCCTAGATAGAATGAAAGTCTCCTCCCACTTCAGGAAGTTGGTTGGCAGAAACCAAAATAGTAGATCCCACAGGAGTAAAATAATATAAACGACAATATATTACTGGCTGTATTATTTTATTTTTTATTCTAAAAACATTTTTCTTTATTTTCAAGTGTTCTTCAACATAGTATATTTAACAAAAATGTGATCACTGTGTCCCTTTAAGGTACAATTTACTATGAACTTATGAAGCCCTTATACAGAGACATGTGGGGGTAGTCCATGGGTGCTGCCTGAAGTTCCTTAGGTATTTTTGCAATGTATTTTATTTTAAATAATATTTTTATTGGGTTTTTCATAGTATTGAAAAGCTTAAGGCATACATATAATATAATATAACATATATAATATGATATAACATGATATAATATAATCTGATATAATATGTTATAATATGATAATATAATATGATATAATATAATATACAGTGAATCCTCAATTCTCAACCTCCTTGGAACTCAACCTTTTCAGAACTCGATGCTTGCTCTGAACTTTACGCACTCATGACACCACGCATCCTGTCTTTTAGTAACTGGTATAGTGCAGTTAGTGCCTACAAGAGCCAAGAGCAGTCTGTGCCTGCAATAATCAGAATGCAGTCTGTGCTTACAAGAATCAAAATGCAGCCTGTGCCTACAAGAATCAAAAAGGGGCCTGTGTCTACAAGAACCAAAGAGCAGCCGGTGCTTTCAAGATCCAAAGTGTAGCCTGTGCTTATAAGAATCAAAGTTTAGCATGTGCCTATAAGAATCAAAGTGCAGCCTATGCCTATAAGAACCAAAGTGTAGCCTGTGCTTATAAGAACCAACCACTCTTCTCCTATACATCGCAACCATCCCATTGGGCCCTCAAATTATCTGTTCTTTGATGTAATTATTGTTTTTTATTCATGTCTGTTTAGTTTTAAGGTTTTGTATTAAAAAAAAACGCACCATCAGTTCAAAGTAAAATGTGAAAATTCTGGGGTCCGGAATGGATTATTTCAATTTACATTGGAACTCAACCTGCTGCCTGGAACGGAATAAAGTTGAGTTCCAAGGTACACCTGTAATATAATATGATATACAATGATATAATAAAACATGATTTAATATAATATGATATACAATGATATAATATAATATGATTGAAAAAATATGATAGGATATATAACATAATATAATTTAATATGATATAATATGATATAATATGATACAATACATAATCACATATATAGTTCTCAGCAGCACAGGCTTGCCAAAAAACGTTGGTAACGCAACGTTAAAACTGCGGGCTCGCAAAGCGAGGGCAGTGGTTGCGGACAGGCAGGGAGCACCAAAGACGCTCCTTGCGCTGGTGGAGATGAGTGCTGTAGGCGCTCATCCCTACGACCCTGTAAAAAATACAAACTTAACGGCTGAACTGCGCACATAAAAAAACACGAAAAAATACAAAAAAAAAACATACCATCACAACATCAGACACAGCACGGGGGAACAGCCAGGATGTCTGGGAGTGAGGTTGTGTGCAAATTAAAGTCGAATATGCCGAGTTTCGCCACTCGAAAATCACATAAGCAGGAGAAAAAATGGCCGCCGTAAAAACGAAAACGAGGCTACACGAACCATAAACACGCAAAACACCGCCAGGCACATATACGATTTTTAGCCAGGAACATACGAGGTGCAAAATACACTATTAGGAAGGACACAAAATGCTAGAGACCCGTATACACACTCGCGGCCATTTTACAACACTACCTTAAAACTAATAACATTACCAATCTAAAATACCGCATTACACAACTAGACAAACAGTTTAGTCTCGCGCACGCAGCCTATTTACACTGCACACTTGGCACACTGCTGACACTTTCTCCTCAGGTCAGCCACAGTCCAAATGTACATTGTATGCTGCGGGAAAAACAACAGCGATTGTTAGCTCTTCAGCATATTGATTCCTGGATATATTCATTACAAATAGGTAAAGTATATTCATTTATTATTTAATTAATTAATTATTGTAAAAAATATATTTATATAAAAAAAAAGAGCAGAGGAGAGACTCGCTTTGCCAAAGGCGCTCAGCACGGAGCTCACAATGAGCACCGAGGGTGCTCAGAGGAGCATAAGTACACAAGGGGAGAGGCTCGCAATGAGCGCCGAACGTACGCAGAGGACTAAAAGCATTACATTGTGTGGCAAACAGCATTACCTGCCTTACAATTTTATTGCCGTCATTTTTTGACAGGCAAGTCGCTAGTATATATATATAATGCAGTATCAAATCTTGGTTTTATTATTTTTATTTCTTAAAGGTGTAGTTAAGAATTATATTAATTATACGTTTTTGAAAAACTATACTTAAAAATAGGCAAGCTGTTTATGGAATGTAAAACAATAATGCAATCTGTAATTTATTATTATTATTATTATTATTGTTAATAATAATAATAATAATAATAATAACAATAATAATCTTTTATATGTAATCATGCCACTGTGGAATTTATATAAATCAATTTCTGTTGCACAGAAAAAGTGTATTCAAAGATATTAATCATGTATGTCAGCATTGGTGCCACGATACTGTGATTAATTTACTGAACAACTGAAATTATTTTTAGGATAGAAACACAGTTTTTATTCTTGCACTCTTGCTTATTTTAAAACATAACTTTTTTAACTCTAACACTCCAAAGATAGTAGCACACTGAATCAAATTAGAAGAAAAAATGGAAGAAAAATAGAAACAAGAGGTCTTGAATTAGGGTGATGTGTGAAAGGAGCATATTTCACTGAAGTGATGAAGCAAACTGCCACTAATTGGTATTCACAGCTGCTCATTGGTTGTATCAAAAGACAAATAGGCCAATTAGTCAGCTAACTGATGTTTTATTCCCAAGGGGGGGAGGTCTCTTACCTTGTTAAACTTCATTGAGGGTTATTTGGTGGTCCAGTGGTTAGGATTCGGTGCTTTCACTTCTTAGACCTGGGTTCAATTCCAGTCAGGGAACCAAGTAGTCACACACCATAAAGCCAAACAGGGTTGGGCCTGGTCAGTACCTGGATGGGAGACCATCTAGGAATACTAAGAGCTGTATGCTGTGGCCCAAATGGAGAAGGAACTGGCAACTCGCTCCAGTATCTCTGCCGTGAAAACCAAGTGCATCAGCATGACCATGGACATAAAGATTCCTGGTGTGTTACAGTCCATGAGGTCGCAGACTGTCGGAAATGACTGAACAGCGAAAAAACATAAACTTCATTGAAATACCTTTATTCTGTAAAAGAAAGCACGCAGACTCCTCTCTCTAACGTATTCATTTCTCTTTCACAAAGAGCCATAGGTAGTAGAGGGTGATGACCTGTCAGAGCACCTTTATACATAGACCTGTCAGAGCGCCTTTATACATAGAGACCTCGCATTGAGCGCTGAATAATCAGCGTCAGAGGAGAAAAGAGATAAATATACAGAAAATCACCTCATATCGAGAAAAGGTCAGAAAGTAAATCAATTAACGGCCCTGGAACTGAAACAAATGAGAAATATACACTGGACTGAGCCGGGTGGAGCCTGAACCGCTACAGAGGAAGATATATATAGATAGATTGATTGATATACATATGTGTGTGTGTATATGCATATGTGCATAAATAAATATATATATATATATGTGGATGGGTGATACAGAGTGATAAAGATGATTGGAGAGATGATATATGGTGAGGTGATATAAAGAGTGTGATAGATAGATAGATAGATAGATAGATAGATAGATAGATAGATAGATAGATAGATAGATAGAGATAGAGATAGATAGACAGACAGATAGATTGATAGATAGATAGATAAATAGACAGATAGAGATAGATAGACAGAGAGATAGATAGAGATAGACAGATAGAGAGATAGAGATAGACAGATAGATAGATAGACAGATATATAGATATATATAGAAAGAGAGATAGAAATAGAGATAGAAAGATAGATAGAGATACATAGACATATAAAGATAGATAGATAGATAGATAGATATAGAAAGAGAGATAGAAAGAGAGATCGAAAGATAGATAGATAGCGTTAGACAAATAAATGATAGATAGACAGGTTGATAGATATACATGTGTATGTGTGTGTTTATGGGGATCAAAATATTGATGTGGATATATATATATATATATATATATATATATATAATTTGCCTTATATATAGCCCTGAATGTCCAGTGATCTAGATGAATAATCAGAGTATTGCAGTAATACCTTTTTTATTGGACAAACATAATCTATATATATATAGTATAGTAAAATATGTGTATACAATAGTTATAGGATATATCTGTCAGGGAAGACACAATGTTGCATAATCTTCTGAGTCTCTTCTTCAAGACTCTGCAGACTCCAAGGCTTAGCAACCCAATACCTTCCTTAAAGTGACACTTTAGGTTCACTAACAGGTATCACAACATGCTCAGGACAGTCTGGGAGAGGACTTTACATTCATGCTAAGTAGTTCCCACAGCTAATAGCCTCCTGATCCTTTCTCCCTGGCACCTACAGAGTTAAATCACAACAAAACTTGCACATTCTTCCATCACATAACTTACAGTTTTCTGAAACTCACAGAATTTAGACATTTCAATGTTATCTGAAGACCCTGCACCAGCTGAGTTATTGAGGTCTATGGAGAAATATTTCATCCATGTAGATTCATTAGCTGGTCACCAGATCTGAGTTTGGAAGAGGGCGGTCCTGACATTTGCATAGTATGCATTAAAGGTACATTCATTATTATCTGGCATGCAAATACTTTTCTCATTATTTAAAGATCTGATTTTTTTTTTATTAAATGATAGGAAATATATATTAGCGCCATAAGTGGATACCCAGGCAAAAATGAATTCACTGAAAATAGGAACTTTTGTCTTGTTTCAGCATTAATTGA
>CM050164.1:460169768-460172268 GCA_027410445.1 Discoglossus pictus
GTATTTAAGTCCATAAATATTATTTCAATGGATTTGCTGTTCGATTGGTGTTTTGGTGTTAATTATGTATTTAAGTACTTGAGATATATATATATATATATATATATATATATATATAATATTTTTTATTAAATTCAAATTTAATTAAGACTGAATAACTTCAGAAATCTATGAGGATGATAACTCCTGTATTTTTTTTTAATAATTCCTGTATTTTTAATAAAACATTAGGACCCATGTATCAGTATTAAGCTACTGAGCTAAATATTGTTAATGCTAAATGTATTTAAGTATACACATTCTCATACTTTCATTATTGTTAATTAATTAATTAGTTAATTAATCCTGTTACAAGAAGAAAAGATAAAACTATCTGGGTCTGGTTAATAATTTGCATTATACACAATTATTTTCATTGGTTTTATTTGACGTGTAAACATATATTAATAAATCATTCAGAACACGTGTTTATTTGGGAGATCCAATGGGACCGGTTACATTGTAATGGTATTGAAAGATTAATTGCATATTTCCTTGGCTGCTAAAACGTTCCTTTTGTTCTATAATATTTTGGCCACATTTATTAGGTTAGTGTTAAAAAATGGATGACGTGTGAAAATTTAAATTTAGGGTTCAGGAAAGCAAATGCTAAATATTAACATTTAACACATTTATTGATTTATGTAATAATGTACCTAAGATGTGCTCCTTCCCCATACGAGCATGATATATATATTGTTGTTTGTTGTTGTTGTTTAATCGTTCAGTCATGTTTGACTATCCGTGACCCTATGGAACATAGCACACCAGGTTGTGTGGTTGTGCTAATCCATAAAGTTTTCATGGCAAAGATACTGAAGTGGGTTGCCAGTTCCTTCTCCAGTGGACCTTGATTTGTCTGACCTCTCATGCCCATCTTGGGTGACCCTACATGGTATAGCTCATAACTTCATTGAGGTACACAAGCCCCTTCACCATGACAAGGTAGCGATCCAGAAGGGCATATATATATATATATATATATATATATATATATATATATATATATTATACTGACCATTTACATAACTAACAACCTGTTTAAAGTCCCTTGTTGGAAGGTGCATGGATAATATAGGAGGAGCAAGGATACATAAGTAAGTACTATTCACAGTCCCCTTTAAACATCCCTTTAAATGAGCACTATGCAATGAAAACAAAATATGTTTGAAAACCTTAGGTCTGATTAAGAGCATAATTAACCACGAAAAGGTAATACAGCTAGTTTTAATTAGAAAAAAGACTGATGATGCTTCTGCAGGACCCTGGAGAGATCCAAGATACATTGGTGGAAGAGGGATGTTTACATTTCTATAAAGTTGTTGCATTGAATGATGCAAGGTGTCTGCTTCTGGGTCTGTAAGGGGGGGGGGGAGTGGTGTCATTTGTAGCCTTATCCAGTTGTGAAACAAAGGCTTTGTTCCCTCCTCCCCCACCTCTCCATCAACTGATAACTATAAACACACTTCTCCTCGTCCATTTCTCAGGATGTGATGTAACAAACACAAAATGGATTCCCTAACTCGAAAACTTAGACTAAAATAAAATTTAGACTTTCCCAAAAAATGTTTTATGCCCACGGCTTACACAATATTGTTAGTTTGGATTGTACTGGCCCTTTAAAGACAGAATACGGTCTCACATTCTTGTTTGCTGAAATCAGTTTTACAAGTATTATTTATTTAGGATGTATTTTTACACTTGTGAGTAAACTATCTTTGCAACAAATAATTGCAATAAAATGTATTACTACCAAATTAGAGATAAAAACAGCTCTTTAATGCGTATTTTGCTTATGTCATATCCTAAAATTATAAGACCCAATTAAATGAGTCAGCTGATTTAGACGTCTGTTTTGATGATGTCATACACTAAAAGGCGCAACAGTATTGAGTCATAAATCTGCCATAATTTGTTGACTAAATATAATTATCCTCTTGATACAATGTGTCAGAACAGGTACAAGCGCACAAAGTGACACTTCAGTAAAGCGGGTGTTTTAATTAATTTATTGGGTGTTTGGTTATATTCGGGACCCACACTCTATAAAGGGTGTTATTTTATTTGCACGGTTATATTGTAACTTTAGAAGGAACTGGCAACCCACTCCAGTATATCTGCCATGAAAACCAAGTGGATCAGCATGGTGTGTTGTCCATGAGGTCACGGAGAGTCGGACATGACTGAGCAAAGCCATTTTGTATCAGTTTGCTGTTTCTGGGGTTAACTTTCTTTTTTTTGTGGTTCAATTAAAGGGCCGGTGTAATGGTCAAACAATGCGGTTTCATTTGCTTATTTAGTAGCAATAAAATCACTATTTGAAGAATGTAAATTCAGTGTAGATTTGGATTTAGCATTATAGCTTCCTGCAGTAGTGCTTTTCTTGTACACCCTTTATTAGTATCCAAGGAGAGAAAGAGGATCTGTCCAGGAGGCTGTCTAATTTTTGTTCTGACCAGTG
>CM050164.1:460179768-460274768 GCA_027410445.1 Discoglossus pictus
GCAGATAGCTTCCTGTGCTTTTAAAGACTTCTCCCACAATATTACTTAGCTTAAAGGGACTTTTAAAGAGCATTAAGAACTAGCTATACATTGTACAATAGGGATCCGTGTTGGTCCAGGATTCAGTGCTCTCACTGCTGCGACCTGGGTTAGATTCCAGTCAGGGAACCAAGAGGTCACACCACCCTGAAGCCAAGAAGGGTTGGGCCTGGTCAGTACTTGAATGGGAGACTACCTAGGAATACCAGGAGCTGTATGCTGTGACCCACTGGAGAAGGAACTGACAACCCATTTCAGTATCTCTGCCATGAATACCAAGTGGATCAGCATGACCATGGATGTTCTGTTGTGTTACGGTCCATGAGGTCACGGAGAGTCAGAAATTAATGAATAACGCAAAATAAAAATAAAAATGCATTGTACTAGCCATTTTTCAACAGTAAATAATTCCTGAAAGATTTAGATTTTATTTTGTAGCTCCTGTATGCTAATGTGCTGCTCCTGTATGATAATGTGCGGCTAATGTGTGGCTCAGTATGCTAATGTGCAGCTCAGTGTGCTATTGTGCGGCTCATTATGCTAAAGTGTGGCTCAATATGCTAATGTGCGGCTCGGTGTGCTAATGTGCGGCTCATTATGCTAATATGTGGCTCAGTATGCTAATGTGAAGGTCAGTGTGCTAATGTGCAGCTCCTGTATGCTAATGTGCGGCTCAGTATGCTAATATGTGACTCAGTATGCTAAGGTGTGGCTCAGTATGCTAATGTGCGGCTCAGTATACTAATGTGCGGCTCAGTGTGCTAATGTGCGGCTTCTGTATACTAATGTGCGGCTCAGTGTGCTAATGTGCGTCTCAATATGCTAATGTACAGCTCCTGTGTGCTAATGTGTGGCTCAGTATGCTAATGTGCGGCTCCTGTATACTAATGTCTGGCTCAGTGTGCTAATGTGCGTCTCAGTATACTAATGTGCGTCTCAGTATACTAATGTGCGTCTCAGTGTGCTAAGGTGCGGCTCCGTATGCTTATGTATGGCTCCTGTGTGCTAATGTGTGGCTCAGTATACTAATATGCAGCTCAGTATGATAATGTGAGGCTCCTGTATGCTAATGTGCGGCTCAGTGTGCTAATGTGCGGCTCAGTATGTTAATGTGTGTCTCAGTGTGCTAATGTGCGGATCAGTATGCTAATGTGCAACTCAGTATGCTAATGTGCGGCTTCTGTTCGCTAATGTGTGACTCAGTGTGCTAATGTGCGGCTCAGTATGCTAATGTGCGGCTCAGGTTTTTCTGAGAGTGGTCTAGCTATCAGATAACATTGAGGGTCTTTTGTTGAACACTACAGAATCAGAAAAAAGACTATAACCCTAATTAGCAAATCAAAGCAGCTAGTTAATATGTGTGAGCTGCTCATTTGCATATAAATGGAGCAACAACAACATGGAATTTCTCAGGTTTGGTTCAAAACGGATAACACAACATAAAGACAGTTTTTTTTGGCTTCTTTAAGAATAACCTAAAAATTATATTTTCGGGCGAGAGAGTCTCTTTAAAACATAAAATATCTCTTGGGTTTCCTGTGCAGCCGATTTATCAGATGGGAGGAACTATATGTGACTGGAATTATTGTTATTTGGGGTTTAAAATATTGTAATCTTGGGGTGATCTTTATCTATAGACCTTTCTGAGTAATAGGGACATATATATTGCAAATAGTCAGTGGCAGATTGTAACCTTGTAGATTGTAAGCTCTTCTGTGTAGGGACCTCCTATTTCACCAAGCTGTCTCTGCACCCACTGACCATACAATTTGTCTATATCTGAGTAATTTGCTAATTAGACCCACTGTATTCAATTCTACTTTGTAAATACAGCTACGGAAAATGCTGGTGCTTTATAGAGTAGTAATAATAATAATAATAATAATAATAATGGGTTCCCTGGTGGACCAGTGGTTAGGATTCGGTGCGTTCACCACTGCCATCTAGGTTTAATTCCAGTCAGGAAACCAAGAGGTCTCACCACCCTGAAGCCATGCAGGATTGGGCCTAGTCAGTACTTGGATGGGAGACCACCTAGGAATACCAGGATGTATGCTGTGGCCCACTTGAGAAGGAACTGACAAACCACTGCAGTATCTCTGCCATGACTACCAAGTGGATCAGCAAGGTGTGTTGCAGTCCTTGAGGTCATGCGAGTCGGGCACAACCGAGTGACACAAACACAATATTAATAATAATAATAATAATAGCAGAGACTCTGCAAAAATATACACTGATTCAGCCTGTAATTTGAGGCCTACGTATATGCAGATCTGCATGGGTTAAAGGGATATGGGAGGTTCCTGGATGTTACTAGGTATATAATATCCCTGTGTATCTAGTTACTTTTCTGTACTTTATTTTATTAAGAAGTGCTTATAGTCCCTGTATGGGTCTGCCCTCTGCAGCGTATGTAGACACAGACTCTGTAGGGCTGAATGCGCAGTGTAGTGTCCTAGCCTATCCGGGACCACTTCTCAGCAGCATGTTTTTCCTGATAGGCTAGGACACTACACTACCCTGCACATCCAGCCCTACAGAGTCTGTGTACGATGCAGAGGGCATACCCATGAAGGGACTATTTGTTTGATTTTAGGCAGTAAAAACAGAGTTTATAAGCTCTTCTTAACAAAATAAACTACATAAAAGTAAATAGATACCCAGCGATATTATATACCTAGTGACCTTCCATTTCCCTTTAATGACAGCCCCAAACCGATGAGTCCCCCAAGGAAGAAAGAGTGGTGTCTGGGTGATTTTGTGATCTTCTGCTTATCCAACCAAGGCTTTGTAACAATGGAGAATATGGACTTTAAATGGAGTAAAATAGTCATTATTTGGGATTAAAGCGTAAAACACTGTATGAGCAATCACCTCCCAGAATGCAATGAGAATACATCGATTTATAAATATATATTATCTGCTGGACATGTAATGATGTTAATAAGACTGTCTTGAAGGAATGAGACTTACTTTACAGCTGCCGTTTATTAATTGTGTATATAATGAGTGATAATTGGAAAGTGCTACATTTAGAATGTAATGGATGCCTCTATAACCACTTAGGTTTTGCACCAAAATGGCCAGGATTGTTCATCTAAAGGCTTAGATTGATTTGATATCCTTCTGGATCCATACCTTGTTGTGGTGAAGGGGCTTGTGTACCTCAATGAAGCTGTGAGCTATACCATGTAGGGTTACCCAAGATGGGCAGGTCATAACTGAGCAGGAAATGGCTGTGCTCAAGTATCTATTATTATTATTATTATTATTATTATTACTTTTATTTGTAATGCGCCAACATATTCTGTAGCGCTATACAGGGGAAAAGAACAAGGAAAAATATAATTTTAACAAACTGCAAAACATGGAGGACCGTGTTTTGAGCTTAGAGTCTTTGTAGAAAGTGTTTTTTTCCCAAAGCACTCTACAAGATTGAAAACTCTCTACTTACAATCTAAATGGGATGGAAGAGGCAGATAAGAAATAGCAAGGGTCAGGAAGAAAGTGAAGTTTCATTAGGTAGGAAGGTATGCATAGTTAGAATGTTTTTTCATATAGAAGGAAAATCTAAACCAAGATAACCTTATAGATAAAACATGAACTTGACGGAGCTCAGAGGGCAGTGATTGACAGATGTGGCTTGCGTGCTGCGGTCCATAGGGTCATGGAGAGTCAGACACGACCGAACAACTAAACAACAACAAAGTAAGCCAAAATGATTGAGCCACTGCTTGACCTATTCAAACAAGATGTCCTGAATATTTGGGATAGTAAAGTAATGCTGAAAGATGCAAATGTATTACTTGTAAGACAGATTCTTTGATCACATGTTAGTATTACATTAACATAATCTGAAGATAATTCTGTATATGGCCTCTTATGGGTGGGCGAACACCAGTTTCCTGTATATTCTTGAATGCTCTTGCTACGCTTGGATGGCGGCGGTCCCATATGAAACCCATTATCACCAATCCACCTCTACATTTCAGTAAACTCAGCATCGTAATTACAAGGGAAAGTGGTGCTTTAGTAAAGTGCTGGTATTATCCTTTCAGAAGAGGGTCAGAGTGCACGTCGGGGCGTCAAGTGAGTGCCATAAGGCTGATGTAAATGGCCAATGGCGGTGTGTTATCGGTGTGCTATTATTACTGATGATTATTTTAGTAATTCGGTTGTTCGGACCCCAAAAGTAGTTTTCCTATTAGATCTCGAGACATGTAAAACAATAACCATTATTAGGTAGGACTAAGACCCCAAAGTGCATACACTCTAAAGATGTGGATAAATATTGTAAATGTGATACTTGTAAATAGCTCCATGACCGTTCTCCATCACCAACACACTGGGACCTCTCCCTCCCCAACAGTTCCCAGTTGCCCCCCGCTCACCTCCGGTCCATTTGATACGCATTGTGATCTCTTTCCTCCTACTAGACACCAGGACCTCATAGACCGTAGCACACCAGCACACCTTTTTGTCCATGGTCATGCTGATCCACTTGGTATTCATGGCAGATTTACAGGAGTGAGTTGCAAATTCCTTCTCCAGTGGGCCACAGCATACAGCTTTAGAGTGGTGTGACCTCTTGGTTCCCTGACTGAAATAAAACCCAGGTCACCGAGTCCTAACCACTGGACCACCAGGGAACCCCTTTTTTATATATATATATATATATATATATATATATATATATATATATATATATATATACACACATTTACAACAATGTACCACTAGGTATATATCTATATATATATATATATATAAACTAGCGAACTGCCCGTCAAAAAATGACGGCAATGAAATTGTAAGTGAGCTAATGGTGTTTGGTGTATATAATGTGGCTTATTTAGCGTCCTTCGTTTTCTATGTCGTGCGACTTTTTTGGAATATCCGTAGCTGTTTGGTGGTGTTATGAGGGGTTTATGGTAGTGTTTTGCATGTTTAGGGACATTCAGCCTCGTTTTCGTTTCGTTCGGCGGCCATTTTTTCTCTCGCTTAGGTGATTTTCGGGTCTCTAAACTCCGAAATTTGTGCTTAAATCGAGGTGTAACTTCACTTGCAAAGGTCCTCGATGCCCCCCCTTGCTGTGAGTAACCTTTTAATGTGTTTGTTGTTTGTATTTATTGTGTTTCTAATGTTTTTGGGGTTGCGCGGGTTGCGTCCTTGTTGTTTTTCGGCAAATACGTAGGTGTTTGGTGGTGTTTGGCGTCTTTAGACTGCTGTAGCCTCGTTTTCGTTTTTTTGGGCGGCCATTTTTTCTCTCGCATAGAGAATTTTTAGTGTCTAAACTCTTTTAATTTGAGTTAAATTGAGGTGTAACTTTAGTTTTTGAGGTCCTGGATGCTCCCTCGTCCTGTAAGTAAGCTTTTTATGTATTTGTTGTGTGTATTTGTTGTATTTTTCATGTTTTCATGTGCGCGTGTTGCGGACGATTTTTGCGAGGTCCTAATGGATCGTAACGTGTCTCGTATTTTCCTTGCGTAACGACGTAAATTTTGCGGGGGTCGCAGTTGCTGGCAAGGAGCGCCGGCGCTCCTTGCCAGCAACAGAGGCCCTCGCTTTGCGAGTCCGCAAGCGTTAGCAACCGCTCGCATGCTCACAACTATATATGTGATATATATATATATATATATATATATATTTGCAACAAAACATATAATCTGGGGGGATTTGTCCCCCCCCCCCCATCCGCCCCAGATCCTATGCCCCTGCTACTGAGCCTGTTTTTGGCTATCAATAAATTGATAAAACATATGTAGCTGCAAATAATGCAAACAAATAACTACATAATTGTAGTTTGTTGAATCCTGGGTGCCATTTTGTTTGACCAATGGTGCACCATATGGCTTCTTTCTGTGCATATGGTGTTCTGGAGGGTGTTTTTATTTTGCCTTGTGGCAATGAGGAAAGTTTTCTCATGGGGCGTCATTTTGTTCTATTACATAAAAGTTCTGGAGTCCAAAAAAGTGTCCAAAAGTTTGTGGAAAACGTCTTTTATATT
Organism: Discoglossus pictus; assembly: GCA_027410445.1. Lineage (NCBI taxonomy): Eukaryota > Metazoa > Chordata > Amphibia > Anura > Alytidae > Discoglossus > Discoglossus pictus. Next base: position 460,185,815 of record CM050164.1, read on the forward strand.
AATTTCTACAGTTGACTTTTTTTCATATATGTTACATTGGAGTATTTGCAAAATTCCTTCATAAAATTATACAAATCAGTACATTATGAGGATTAGAGTTGTCATTATTATCAATAATTAATATGTTTTGTGCTTCTCAACTATGAAGAACCGATTTCTCCTAAATCCGACTGCCATTAATTACTCTTTCATTAAGTAATCATGGAGTGTTTATCGTTATTCAGACTCCATCATACTCTCATCCAACAGCACATAATACAGTATGTTGTGCTTGGACAAGATGAGATCAGGCATTAATCAATCAAAAATAGTAAATCCTTTATGAGTAATGGGCAGAGCTGCCGAGCGATGACTTCTCTCCTTGGTTGTAATCTCTTCTTCCTCGGTCATGTTTACTTTGCTATTATTATCAATTTCAAGTTAGACATTTCTCATTGTTACTTGTCTTTTGAGTATAAGAGTTAAAAGTGTTTGTTTTAGAGCAGTGGATTAGAAGATTACGCCAACTTCAAAAAATCCAAGTGGAGACCGGATTGGTCAATGGTTTTGTTTTTAATTTATTTTGTGCTGGGGTTGAGATAAAGTTGGATAAAGTTTAAACTTATGAGTCTCTTTGAACTTATCTGGACTTTTTTATTGCATGATAGGAAATTTTGGAATTTCACATCTTTTTTACCCTTTTATTGGCTCTTGGTTAGATATAACCATGAACAGTGGTTCCATAGAATTGGGGAATGCTTGGTTGTATGCGAGATGCTTGGTAATGGAAATACTTGGTTGTATGGGGGATGCTTGGTTGTATAGGGGATGCTTGGTTGTATGGGGGGTGCTTGGTAATGGAAATACTTGGTTGTATGGGGGATACTTAGTTGTATAGGGGATGCTTGGTTGTATGGGGGGTGCTTGGTAATGGGGAATGCTTGGTTGTATGGGGGATTCTTGGTAATGGGGGGATGCTTGGTTGTATGTGGGATGCTTGGTTGTATGGGGGGTGCTTGGTAATGGGGGTTCTTAGTTGTATGGGGGATGCTTGGTTGTATGGGGAATGCTTGATTGTATGGGGGATGCTTGGTTGTATGCGGGGAGGCTTGGTTGTATGCGGGGAGGCTTGGTTGTATGCGGGGAGGCTTGGTTGTATGGGGGATGCTTGGTTGTATCGGGAATGCTTGGTTGTATGGGGGGTGCTTGGTTGTATGGGGGATGCTTGGTTGTATGGGGGATGCTTGGTTGTATTGGGAATGCTTGGTTGTATGGGGGGTGCTTGGTTGTATGGGGAATGCTTGGTTGTATGGGGGATGCTTGGTTGTATGGGGGATGCTTGGTTGTATGGGGGATGCTTGGTTGTATGGGGGATGCTTGGTTGTATGGGGGATGCTTGGTTGTATGGAGGATGCTTGGTTGTATGGGGAATGCTTGGTTGTATGGGGAATGCTTGGTTGTATGGGGGATGCTTGGTTGTATGGGGGGTGCTTGGTAATGGGGGTTCTTAGTTGTATGGGGGATGCTTGGTTGTATGGGGAATGCTTGATCGTATGGGGGATGCTTGGTTGTATGCGGGGAGGCTTGGTTGTATGCGGGGAGGCTTGGTTGTATACGGAGAGGCTTGGTTGTATGGGGGATGCTTGGTTGTATGGGGGATGCTTGGTTGTATCGGGAATGCTTGGTTGTATGGAGGGTGCTTGGTTGTATGGGAAATACTTGGTTGTATGGGGGATGCTTGGTTGTATGGGGGATGCTTGGTTGTATGGAGGATGCTTGGTTGTATGGGGAATGCTTGGTTGTATGGGGAATGCTTGGTTGTATGGGGGATGCTTGGTTGTATGGGGGATGCTTGGTTATATGGGGAATGCTTGGTTGTATCGGTAATGCTTAGTTGTATGGGGGGTGCTTGGTTGTATGGGGAATGCTTGGTTGTATGGGGGATGCTTGGTTGTATGGGGGATGCTTGGTTGTATAGGAGATGCTTGGTTGTATAGGGGATGCTTGGTTGTATGGGGGATGCTTGGTTGTATGGGGAATGCTTGGTTGTATGGGGGATGCTTGGTTGTATGGGGGATGCTTGGTTGTATGGGGGATGCTTGGTTGTATGGGGGATGCTTGGTTGTATAGGGGATGCTTGGTTATATGGGGAATGCTTGGTTGTATCGGGAATGCTTGGTTGTATCGGTAATGCTTGGTTGTATGGGGGGTGCTTGGTTGTATGGGGAATGCTTGGTTGTATGGGGGATGCTTGGTTGTATGGGGGATGCTTGGTTGTATGGGGGATGCTTGGTTGTATGGGGGATGCTTGGTTGTATGGGGGATGCTTGGTTGTATAATGCTTGGTAATGGGAAATGCTCGGTTGTAATGGAAGATGAATTTACAAATGAATTCAGAATAGACTGATGCCAGTGTATAGACCCCTAGCCACAAACTATATCTTAAAAAAGATATTACCAAATTAGAAAAAATTCAAAGGAAGTCAAATAAAATATTCTATGATCTAAAAGACAAAACTCATAAGGAAATACTTCATGATCTTAATGTGTAGCTATGAGAAGAGAAGTGCCATGGGATATGGCTTTAATGAAGTTCAGTAGGAAAATATTTAGTATTAATAGTATTACTTTACAGAAAGCGTTGTAGACTTTCAATGAAAGTGGTAGAGTTAAGGAACTTAAGCATGCTTGGGATAAGCATAAGGCCAACCTTAGAAGTAATTAAGTTGTTGCTTATGCAAATTACCCTTAGGGGCTAGTCTCCCTAATGGTGATAGGGGCTCCAGACATGAACTCCTTGCTCACTCTCCCTTAAGGAGTTCAGATACACCTTACAAACAAGGTCAAACTAAGGCCAAAATATATACGCGTCTGGGGTTTGCTGTTCCTCCTGTTCAGGGTTGAATTGCCTGGTATTTCAGGGCTGGATCACTCTATTGGGTGAGACCAGACTACAGGATATTTCTCCCTGTGAAAGGCACAAGTGGCTGAAAGAGGCTGCTCTCAGAGTGGGTTATCATGTCCATAGAACTAACCTATTAAGGTTAGCTTGTTCTCTGAGCACTGCTATTTATATTGTTGCTCAATTAGGCCAAACTTTCAGGTAGATAGAATGGGCGCACGTACTTTTTGGTTATCTGCTATCATATCTGTGTTTTTATTCTTACATAAAGACATAATGTTAGATACTGTCATAGATTGAGACTTAGCAAGCTGTGAAATTGTATCCCATGCTAGGAAATATCACCAAATCCCATGGGCTGAGTCACCAAGCTGTGAGGTTTTTGATACTTAGATGAATCAGACACAGAGAATAACGTGGGATTTACTGATATTATGTCATGTGAGATACAATTACACTGTCTGATAAATCTAAGACTTCAATGGCAGATAGGAACCAACTGGCCCATCCGGCTTATTGTACAACATAAGTCTAGTTGATCTATGACCTTAAACATTTACACGCAGTACATTTTCACATCAATTACATATTAACAAGATGCACGTTTTCTTAAAAAAATATAATATATTTCACAAACAGAACAATTAAATATACTAGTATTATTACACACTACAGATATTGTATCTGCATAGTGTGTGTGTCAAGGTTATTATCATTATCCTATATTTGTAATGCGCCAACATATTCCATAGCACTGTACAAGACAAATTACAATATTAACACATTGCAAATGAATGGAGGGCATTGTCTTTGAAATTAGAGTATGTTACAAGATTGAGAATTCGAAAAAGTACAATTTTTATATTTTATTTTAAATAATGTTTTCATTCACTATATGGTATTGTTGGTTCCTTCAATGAATTTCTTAACTTTTTGATAGTATCTGTGACCCTTTATTATAATTAAAATGGGTGTTGTTTCACTTAATTATTGGAAACAATCCCATTTTTCCATCTTCTCCTCAAGTTTCAAAACATTACCGACTCTTGAAATCTAACTCCTCTAGAGAGGTTATAGATAGTGGCTCTTTTCATTTCCATTTAATGACCTGTTGAAGGACTGTGATCCATAAGGAACTGTTGTCTTTGTTGGCGTGTCAGGGCCTGGTCATTCGATATGCACCACCTTGACGTGTGAATGAGATGGTGACACACCCGACATGGCCTTGTTTCGACTTTAGGAACATGACACAATGTACCTAAATTATATCGTCTACTATCATCTTAAAAGACTTTAACCCAGCATTTCTTTCACCAAACTGGTTCTTCTGAACAAGATCAATGGTCTAATGTTCTTCAAAGAAATTGAAATACGACTTCTTAAACTGGGATGGCAAAAATGGTGGCCAGAACCACCAATATGGATTAGTGGCTCCTGGCGGCACTCACTGTATTTATTAAGATTTCATATTATAACCAGATCTGCTATAGGACATTGACGCTCACCAACAATTATAATACAAATTTGAGTTTCATTCTGTATTTTCTAGGCTCATATACGCGTAGATCTTTCTTTTGTGTTGTTATAATATTACGATACATTTTGTGATTCAGTGAAATAATTATATTTTCTTTATTTAAAATATTTATTATGGCAACATATTCTTAAAATAATTTGTATTTTCTTTTATAGTAAAAAGAAATCACAAATTGAAATGATTAAAAACCGCCAATGGATCAGTGAGGTTTCCCAGGATTTACCTAAGAGAAATTGCAGGTGTAGTGTATGTTTTCTAAGTTCATACACTGGGAGGAGGGTTACTAAGTAACTGAAGTAGTTGAGGTGTTCATCTCTGAGATCTTAGCCCTTCTCGCCTCATCTCAGCCACTTGAGATGCTTACTAAATTCACCCTACTATTCCAATCCTTGATTTAAATTATAAGAGATACAACACATTAACTTAGATTATCTTTTGTATACCTGGGTAATATAGTGTTGTTATGTTATACATGAAGATATATTCATTCATGTAGATGATTTCTATTATAATACACTAAGATATCAGCTTTAATATAATACAGTAAATAAGAAATCAGCTGGCAGATATAATAAATTAAATAAGAAATCATTTGGCGGATGGCAAATATAATTAGATATCAGCTGGAGGTTGGCATAAATAATACAGTAAATAAGAAATCAGCTGGGAGATATAATACATGAAAAATAAATAATTTGCCGGATGGCAGATATAATACATTAAATAAGAAATCAGCTGGCGGTTGGCATATATAATATAGTAAATAAGAAATCAGCTGGTGGATAGTAGATACAATGCAGTAAATAAGAAATCATTTGGCGGATGGCATATATAATACAGTAAATAAGAAATCAGCTGGCAGATATAATACATTAAAAAAGAAATCATCTTATATGGGATAGAACACATTAACTTAGACTATATTTTGTATACCTGGGTAATATTGTGTTGTTATGTTATACATGAAGATATATTCATTCATATAGATGATTTCTATTTTAATACACTAAGATATCAGCTGTAATATAATACAGTAAATAAGAAATCAGCTGACAGATATTTAATTTATTATAAGAGATTATTTGTCGGATGGCAAATATAATTAGAAATCAGCTGGCGGTTGGCATAGATAATACAGTAAATAAGAAATCAGCTGGGAGATATAATACATGAAAAATAAATAATTTGGTGGATGGCAGATATAATACGGTACATTAAATAAGAAATCAGCTGGTGGTTGGCATATATAATATAGTAAATAAGAAATCAGCTGGAGGATAGTAGATACAATGCAGTAAATAAATCATTTGGCGGATGGCATATATAATACAGTAAGTAAGAAATCAGCTGGCAGATATAATACAATAAATAAGAAATCAGCTAAAGAATGGCAGATATAATACATAAACAAATAAATCAGCCGGCGGAAGGCAGCTATAATATATAAAAAAATAAATCACCCCGCGGATGGCATATATAATATATTGAAAAATAAATCACCCAGCGGATGGCAGACATAATACATTAAAAAAGAAATCAGTCGACGGATGGCTGATATAATATATTAAAAGAGAAATCAGCCGGCGGATGGCTTATATAATACATTAAAAAAGAAATCCGCTGGCAGATATAATACAGTAAATAATAAATTAGCTATGGATAATATATATTAAATAAGAATTCAGCAAATTCATTTTTCATACATACCCCATTTAAAGTGGCAGTACAATCATACAATCGCTACATAGAATTCCCATAATTATTTTGCAATCTGTGATGAAGATTTCTCTGTACATGCACTTTTTTTGCTTTGTATATTTTTGCGAGCCGTACTTTAAACATCATGTAAACATCTGTATAAATGGCTTTCATTATAACACCATTATCCCAGTGTATATTTATACAGCACTCAGCAATGTGTAGGTTCTGTTTATATGTAATTATACTTCCTCTGAAGGGATTAGAAGGGGCTCAGACTATTTCTGATAATGTTAGTGGTAAATATTGTATATTTTTTTTCTATAACGCCTTCAAAATCTGTAAACAAATCTGAGCCGCTAACAGCAGCAATCATGTGATTGGATGGAGACTGTCAGATATATAGATGTAACTGTCTATTATCAGGATAACAGTTTGGATTATAAGAGTGTCTCATACATTCTGTATGCGTCTGTGCTTTCTTTTTTCAAATGCTCTCAAAACAGAAAAACTGATTCTGAAACTGATCTGGGAGCTTGTCCTGTCAGCTAATGAGCAGTAATATGTCATGCAATGGCAGGTTTAGCTGTCACATTCCCAATTTGTAGATTGAAGCTGCATTCAAAGTCTCCTTCTACCTCAAGAAGTTTATCAGAATAAACAAAAATGTTGGATTCCTCTGTAACATAAATGTATAGAAAAAGTAATAAATAAATAGATTATTATTATTATTATTATTATTATCTTTATTTATATTGCGCCAACATATTCCATAGCGCATAGATCTCTGTACTCTAAAAATAAATGCTTTTAAAATAAAAGTACATGCGTAAGTATACCTGATTTATAACTTTGTAATGTTTTTGGTTATAGTTTAAAGCTCTTAACTTTATAGGTTTTTGCCTGTTCCTCTGTGCCGCTTAGCTCCACCTCTTTTGAATACTTAGGGGCAGGGCAGCCGTTGCAGACTTCTTGTTGTGTGTGTCTGACTGGAGTAAACCGGAGGCCTGATCTACATCAGAGCACACAGCAGGAAGTCTGCTACAATTGTCCCACCCCTAATTATGCAAAACGGGCAGATCTAGGCAGCACAGAGCAATGGGCAGAAAGCTATAAAGGTAAGAGCTTTAGTGTATTAGGATTCAGTGCTTTCAACACACGGAGGGGAACCACAAGATTACACTACCCTGAAGCCATGCAAGGTTGAGCCTGATCAGTACTTGGATGGGAGACCACCTAGGAATACCAGGAGCTGTATGCTGTGGTCCACGGGAGAAGGAACTGGCAAACCACTCCAGTATTTCTGGATCAGCATGGTGTGTTGTACTCCATGAGGTCACTTAGAGTCAGACACGACTGAGCGACCCAAGCACACTAGCATTACAAAGTTTAAACATTATAAATCAAATATATTAACCACTCAGTAATATTTATATTTTTTACCTATATTTACACAGCATTATCCTGAAAATGTGGCCTGTTGCCGGTCCTAAAGTTCTAGAGCTGGACAATCTTAAAGGGGCACATACATTGTATATATTATTATAAACTAAAAATATTATCATGTAAGTTATGGAAGAAATTAAAAATAAACCTAAAAATATATATAATCTATAACATTATATTTTATATTAAATATAAATATATATAATTTATAACAATAATGCTGTGTCCAGGGCATATATTTCTCATGACACTCGTCTCTCATTGATACCGAGACAGAGGTAGAGTTAATGGGCCATAACAAATCACCGTCGTGATCCGAAATTAAAACCTTGCACTGAACTCTTTTTGTTCCATCCACCCATAATTAGGTCTGTTGTCATGGCAACCGCTGATACCATTTTATAAAATAATAAAGTATAATTATGTTGAAGTGGTCTTAAACTATAAGCCCGGGCCCTAATTATTTTGATCCTCTGCATATGTTGTATTGTTTCTTGTTCTGCAGACGTTTAAGGTAAATATGATGTAATCTGAGAAAAATGGATTTATTGCATTTATATTCAGTGCCATATAATAAAGGGACACCGACATTTATAACTTAGCAGTAAGTGCATGTGTTTTTTTTATGAGGCCTATATATATATATATATATATATATATATATATATATATATATATATATATACACATATAATTTATTTCTAAAATGTGTAAGCAGGAAGCTTTACTTTTTAAAAGTTTCCATTGTACTGCTGCATAAAACTCACCTTTGCTGTGTTCATTAATCAAACTACTCTGAGCACTCTTCTAAGGAGCGTGTTAGGAACCATTAGGAGTACCAGCCACTCTATGAAACTTCTCCGGCACAAACAGAACGTTCTGCCTGGAAGCACTCCACCGCCAAAAGTTAGTATAATTTGATTAATGCCCTCAGCAGACTTGGTTCTCGCCCCTGCAATTTTTGCAAGTGTTTACTTCTATGGGTGGAGCAAGACACTCCTTGTTTAGCAAAGGTAACTTTTACAACAGGGGGTGAGCAAGTTTTGGTGCCGGAGAGCCCCACACAGGACTGGATTTGAGGATATCCCTGCTGCCTACACGTTAGTCAATCACTTCTTCAGTCATCCTGATTGACCTGAGCACAGAAAGGATATCCTCAAATACTGTCCTGGGTGTGGCTCTCCACCCGTGGTTTACAACCTGTTGATATGTAGGTAAGAGATTATACTTTTTAATGCCAGTGAAAGAATGATATTTTTACTTTTTGTATTTTCTGAAAAAGTTATCATTTATTCCTTTTTATATTTAAGTATTGTGAAATCCTAGGACTTTGTATATTTATTTATATATATATATATATATATATATATATATATATATATTTATTTATATATATATATTTATATATATATATATATATATATATATATATATATATATATATATATATATATATATATATATATGTGGTGAACTACCTACTCATAAAGTCACAGGCTGAGATCCCGCTCCATGCTGATAATAGCCAGTAAGCTTGAAACAGCTGTACATGGATAGGATTCCCAGCTTGTGTTTAATCCAACCTTGGCTTTGCATTAAAGCTGTGTAATGCAGCATGCATAAGCTTAAAGGAAGCCATATTTGATAATGGCTATGGATTGAAGAGCGAGGCATTTGTGGGCACATTTGCATGTCCCAGCTCAGCTTTCCAGAATGCAGTGTAATAACTGTTTTTCTCGGAATTCTGAGCTAAAAGCAGGTTTTTTTACTTGTTTTAGACATTCAAATGTGAACACAGATGTACTTTTTATTTACTAAATATATATATATATATAATGTTTGTGTGTCAGGTACACTTATAGACAGAAATGTCACTGTATTTTTATATATGTACAAACTATTCTATGTACCAGCAAAATAAGCCCCTGAAAATGTGCTGCCCTAGGCCTGGGCCGTGTACGTCTAGGCACCTCCACTTTATTCATTTCTATAGAAAATAAAACACATTATTAAGTTATTTACATTTTAACCTCTGGCTTCTCTTGCCATCTAAGCAACCCCATAGTAATTCATGTTAATTTAGGGTCCTGACTTCTGCCCTATGACCCTTAATCTGCCATCTTTACTTATTTCTTGATGTACTAAGAATGCATAAAATCATCAGTGTTCAAATCTGCTGCAATTTTAAGATTTTTATTTGGTATTTAAAAGAAAAATATTAGGTTTGTCAGGTATGCACCAAACGAGCAATATTAGGAGCCGTGTTAGGTGAGTGAATTTTTTTTTTTGAGTACAGGAATCCATTTCGTGTTTGTTACATCACATCCTGAGAGCTGTATGACCGGGGTGTATATCTATATTTATTATTGGAGAGAGGGGTGGTGGAGAAAGGAACAGGGAGAAATCCAGAACCGTTGTTTGATAATTGGATAAGATTGAGCATTATAACACACCTCTTCCCCTTTACTCACCCAGAAGCAGGATGTTGCATCAAAGGGTGTAACCACAGCTCTGCAGATATGTAAACTCCCCTCTCACAACAATGTATCATGGATCCCTCCAGGGTCCTGAAGAGGCATCAACATTATTTTATTTTAAGTAAAAACTAGTTTTATTATTATTATAATTTATTACTCTTTATTTATAAAGCAGCAGCATGTTCCATAGCGCTATTTACAAAGTGGATATATTATTTTTTTCCTTTTATATATATATATATATATATATATATATATATATATTATTATAGTTAATTTATTATTATAGTTCATTTATATTGCGCCAACATATTCCGTAGCGCTGTACATAAATTAAGTTCTGACAAAGATAAATACGAATTAACATTTAGCAAAGCAAGGAGGGCCATGTCTTTGAGATCAGAATCCAATGTCCATGGTGAATTCCCGAAGTACTTAGGATAGAAACTCGCAGGCTTACAATCTAAGGTATAGTGAGTGGTAAAAGAGGGAGAGAGAGGTGATAAGTGTGTTAGGGTGGAAGGTGATACGCTTCTTTAAAGAGATGCGTTTTAAGTGAGGTTTTAAATGTTTTAAGGCAAGAGGATAATTTGGAGGAGCGAGGCAAGGAGTTCCAGAGACTAGGGGCAGCACGAGAAAAGTCCTGGAGGCGGGAGTGGGATGAGGTGACAAGAGTTGTAGAAAGAAGAAGGTCCTTAGCAGAGCGAAGAGGGCGGGTGGGGGAGTATTTGGAGATGAGAGCAGAGATGTATGGGGGTGCGCTGTTGTTGAGGGCTTTGTAAGTTTGGGTCATGATTTTAAATGTTATTCTTGAGGCGAAGGGAAGCCAGTGGAGTGATAGAGATGTGATAACGACACTGAACGTTGTGTACTGAAGATGAGTCTAGCAGAGGCATTCATTATGGATTGAAGTGGGGATAGTCGGGTGGTGGGGAGGCCAACAAGAAGCGAGTTGCAGAAGTCTAGTCGTGAGATGATGAGAGAGTGTATAAGGATTTTAGTTGTGTCTTGTGTAAGATAGTGACGAATTCTGGAGATGATTTTTAGATGGAGAAGACAAGATTTAGTTATTGACTGTATGTGGGGGATGAAAGACAGGGCGGGGTCCAGTAGAACTCCAAGACAACGGTCTTGGTAGGTGGGGGTGATGATGTTGTTGTTGACATATATAAGTGGTCCTCTAAGAAAAAAGAGATATAGATAGACAGTAAGGGCTGACCACATTGGTCCTTATCTATATTTGCATGATGTACAGTTTTTTCAGCATTTCTGTGTCCTCCCTAATGATGGGATTTCCCCGGCATGCTTTACATATTTGTGTCCTCCCCAATGATGGGATTTCCCCGGCATGCTTTACATATTTGTGTCCTCCCCAATGATGGGATTTTCTTGGCATGCTTTACATCTGTCACTCTGCATGCTTTACATCTCTGTGTCCTCTGTGATGATGGGATTTCCCCGGCATGCTTCACATCTCCGTGTCGCTCTTTCTCCTCAGGGCGCTCTCCAAGACCCCGCTATCCCTGGCCCTGAACCAGACCCAGCACTGCAAGCAGCTGGATGGGCTTGTCTCCTCTCAGATGCAGCTGTGCCGCAGCAACTTGGAGCTCATGCAGACCATCATCCAGGCCGCCAAGGAGGTGAAGAAGACTTGTATTAAGGCCTTCTCGGACATGCGGTGGAACTGCACCTCCATAGAGCTGGCACCCAACTTCCAGCAGGACCTGGAGAGAGGTAACACCCTCAATTACATATGAAATCTATATAATAATGGCAGGAAATCAGCCAATTCTGTCATTTTTTGGATATTATTGCAGTGGAAAGGCTATTTCTGGTGCAGCAGGTGCAAACCACCGGAGCCCATAACATGGTTTCATCTAGTTTCATCTAGTAGAGAACTTGAATTAAATTAGTTAAAGGGTTATGGAAGGGTTTTGGATTTCACTAGGAATATAATATATTTACTTTTATGTACTTCTTTTTATTAAGAAACATCTTTGTTCAAATATTGCCTGTATTGGCCTGCCCTCTGCAGCTCATGAAGACACAGACTCTGCTGTACTTGCTCTGCTTGGTCTCATACTAATCAGTGATCATCCCAACTAAGACATTGTCCCTTATAGGCTAGGACACTACACAGCCCTACACAGTCTGTGTCTACATACACGTAAGTGGATAGACCCATGTAGGGACTATTTGTTTGATTTTAGCTTATAATAAAGTACCTAAAAATAAATATGTACACAGGGATATTATATACCTAGTGACACCCAGGGACCTTCCATGTCCCTTTAATGAACTTCAAAGTGAAAATCTTATAGGCAAAGGGGATGTTGGACCAAATAACCAAATAACACATCACTAAAGGCTTCATCATAATAGTGTGAGTTGCACTTCCATATTGCCTTTGAATTAGCCACCTGAGCTGGACATGTGGTTTGTGACTAACCCAGTGCCCACCTACAAAAGACCCCCCCCACCAACCCCCATCCACCAAAACTTAATGAAACATCTGTTTCCATTACATTCCCCGTATTGCTCCCATTTGTGGTTCTAGTTTTATTTTTTTTCTCATTTTGAATATTTTATGTTTCATATCTGATGGTATTTTTTTGGGATAAATTATTTTAGAGAAATATAGAGATTTGCCAGAGGTCACGTGTAACTGGTGCTGGGAGTTTAATCTACAGGCTCCAAATATTTCATATTTCATATAATAATAATAATGTAGTATATTCATATAAAATATATATATTAATAATATTATATACTAGCGACTTGCCCGTCAAAAATGACGGCAATAACATTTGAAGGCTGGCAGTGCTGTTTGCCACACAATTGCAAGGCTCTCCCACTAACTTGGCGCTCATTGCGAGCAGTTCCCACCGTCTCCTTTACGGTCCTCGCGATGAGCGCCTTTGGCTTTGCCGCTCATTGCCGCCTTGTCCAACCCACTACTTTCATGCCTCGCAATGAGCACTTTCGGCGCTCATTGTGAGCCCTGCGACGAGCACCTTTGGCGCTCATCCGAAGCCCCGCAATGAGCCCCACCTTAGGCGCTCATTGCGAACCTCTCCCCATTCTCTGATCCCTGTGTCTGTTTCCCCCCACTCCCTTCCATGTGTCTGTTCCCCCCTCTCCGTCCCCTGCGTCTTTCTTCTCTCTGCCTCGCAATGAGCGACGGTAACTTCCAAGTCTTGCAGGGCTTGCATTTATGGGCTAAGTGTTACAGGCTTCGGCCTCTTTTTTGAGCCTTAGGGGTCAGAGGACCATTAGAGGGACACTGAAAGGCCACAATTGCGAGGCCTGCAGTGAGCAATGATGAGTGATTCGAGCTGGGGAACCAAGAGGTCACACCACACTGAACTCAAGCAGGGTTGGACCTGGTCAGTGCTTGGATGGGAGACCACCTAGGAATACCAGGAACTGTATGCTGTGGCCGCTGCAGAAGGAACTGGCAATCCACTCCAGTATCTCTGCCGTGAAAACAAAGTGGATCAGCATGACCATGGAGACAAAGATGTCCTGGTGTGTTACGGTCCAAGAGGTTACAGAGAGTCGGACACGACGACAAAAACAACAACAACATGTATATATGTATAGTATATATATATATATATTATAAAGCAATAAATATATATATATATATTTGTAGACCCCCTCCCTTCTGTCCTCTAGACCACACATATTAAGGTCAGTGTAGATAAGCCTATAAACGTCTGATTGACTAGAACACATTATTGGGTTTTACAAGGCAGAAGTGGCGTCTAATAAGATGCATTACAGATATCTAATATCCATAGCCAATACACAAGAGATACTCTTCATCCTTAAGCCGGGACAATTAACACGTCCATAAAGATTACATGAAAGGATATTTGGCGCTCAGCAGAAGAGCGAGTCAGTTAGAGTTCAGCTAGTGAACCTGGGATTTATGGCGTGCTGATGATGCAATGCTGCACTTACAGATGTAGCATACAAAGATTCCTAATACTTTAATAGTAATATTTCTTAAATATTTTGCCATCTAACTTCAAATCATGACCTCTTGTTCTTTTTGTTGAACACATATTGGAAGGTTTCTATCACATCGCCCCTCACCCTTCTGTCCTTTAAGCTATTTTTGGCTGCTTGTTTGCCTGTAGCTTTAGGAGAGGGACTGGCCTACTCTTCTTTTGAAATATATTGGCTATAAAACTGAATAGAGATCTTATCGAAATCATACTTTTTAGTAGAAAGGCAAAAAGTATCTGCTGCCACTAAAGCAAAATTTAATGCAATAGTTAAAAATATATTTATTTAAAAAGTTGTACATGGATCAAGTTAAGTTCTTCAAAAGTGCATACTAAACATGACACTCCAATGCTCTTTCCTAATAGGCTTTGTATTTTTGACCATGCACCATTTTATTATTGTGTAGGTCCCATTATAATGAAAGGGTTAAGTAGCACATGATCCAGGGCCAAATGACATTAGCATCTGAGGGTGCTTCAAAGAGCTCCGCGACATGTGTTCCAGGTGGGCTTACTGCAAGTCTTAGAAGAAAGGCCAAGAAGAGATCTGGACAGCATTCAAGTGACCCTCCCAGCAGGCAGCGCTGAACCGAGGCAGAGACTCAGGGAATGCCAAGGATGCTGCACTGGCACCCACACCCTGCACACCCTGCCTAGGCACTATAAATAGACACTGTGTTTTCATAGTGAAACATATGTAACCCTTCACCTATACATATACTTACATAGGGCCTCATTCAATTGCAATTTGGCCAATTGAATAGGGCTCTAAATAGGCACATAGCATGTTTTTTTTTAAAGAAGTTTTTAGCTAGTAAACATCTATCCAAAAGCAAGGTTTTCACTGACTAAAAACTTCTTTAAAAAAAATATGCTATGCGCTTATTTAGAGCCTTATTCAATTGGCAAAATTGCAATTGAATGAGGCCCATAATAGTAAGAAAAGTATATGGAGCCAACACCTCCACGTTATCTAGGAAGTCCATGGATAAAGTATTAGAAATGCAAGAAAATAAGTTATCTAAACTATATTAATTGTATAAATGATCATGTTCCACAAGCATTTCTGGATACAGTTTCATATTAGGTCCATATAATCCTGATTGGTTGAATCAGCCCTATACAGTTTCTCATTGGTTATATTAGGTTCATATAAATCCTCATTGGTTGGATGGCTCTGTACAGTTTCTTATTGGTTATGTTTTGCCCATATAAATCCTGATTGTTGGATTGGCTCTGTACAGTTTCTTATTGGTTATGTTTGGTCCATATAAATCCTGATTGGTTTGATTGGCCCAGTACGCTTTCTCATTGGCTATGTTAGGTTGTACAAATCATGATTAGTTGGATTGGCCCTGTACAGTTTCACATCGGCTGTGTTCGGTCCAAATAAATCCTGGTTGGTTGGATGGTTCTGTACAGCTTCTCAATGGTAATTATAATCCCATATAAATCCTCATTGGTTGGATGGTTCTGTACAGCTTCTCATTGGTAATGTTAGTTCCATATAAATCCTGATTTGATTGGATTGGCCCTGTACAGTTTCTCATTGGCTATGTTCAGTCCATACAAATCATTATTAGTTGGATTGGCCCTGTACAGTTTCACTTTGGCTATGTTCGGTCCATATAAATCCTGGTTGGTTGGACTGGTTCTGTACAGTTTCTCATTGGTAGTTTTAGTTCCATATAAATTTGGATTGGTTGGATTGGCCCTGTATGGTTCCCCAGTACCTTCTTGGTTACCTTACTTGTGTCCAGACCCCAATAGACTGGACTGTCTCTGGTCCGCTCTTGATTGCCTTACACACATATATATATATAGTTCCTTTTTTACTAGATTGGCTCTGTGCTGCTCCTGATTGGCCGGTTGGTTCTGTACAGCTTGTGGTTAGTTGGTTTTGGTAGGTCTGCGCATGTTCCACCACTGATTCCATCTCCCCTCATATATACAAACCACTGGACGGAGCCATTTGTCCAAAATAGCTGAATTTTATCTGAACTTTGTACTAGCATTTCTAGATTACCTTTTTTTTCTATACAATAACAATAAAGGCATCCATGGCACATGGGGAGCTACCACCATTTTGGAAGTGGGGGGGGGGGGGGGTTAAAGACAGTCAATTTTTTTTTCTTAATTACAGTTTTTTATTCTTTTTTCTGCAGTGTGTGTGTTTATATATATATATGTATATATATATATATATATATTGTATTTTTTTTGTATATTTTTTACCGGTGTATATATATATATATATTGCAAAAGTATTCACCCCCTTGGCATTTTTTGTGTTTTGTTGCCTCACAACCTGGAATTAACATGGATTGTTTGAGGATTTGCATCATTTAATTTACCGAACATGCCCACAAGTTTGAAGATGTTTTTTTTATTTATTGTGAAGCAAACAACAAATAGGACAAAATAACAGAAAAAGTCAATATGCATAACTATTCACCCCCCAAAGTCAATCCTTTGTAGAGCCACCTGTTGCGGCAATCACAGCTCCAAGTCGCTTTGGATAAGTCTCTATGAGCTTGCCACATATTACCACTGGGATTTTTGCCCATTCCTCCTTGCAAAACTGCTCCAGCTCCTTCAAGTTGGATGGTTTGTGCTTGTGAACAGCAATCTTTAGTCTGACCACAGATTTTCTATTGGATTGAGGTCTGGGCTGTGACTAGGCCATTCCAACACATTTACATGTTTCCCCTTAAACCCCCCAAGTGTTGCTTTAGCAGTGTGTTTGGGGTCATTGTCCTGCTGGAAGGTGAACCTCCGTCCTAGCCTCAAATCACGCACAGAGTGGTACAGGTTTTCCTTAAGAATATCCCTGTATTTAGCACCATCCATCTTTCCCTCAACTCTGACCAGTTTCCCAGTCCTGGCTGCTGAAAAACATCCCTCAGCATGATGCTGCTACCACCATGTTTCACTGTGGGGATGGTGCTCTTTGTGTGATGTGATGTGTTGGGTGTGCGCCAAACAAGCGTTTTCTTTAATGGCCCAAAAGTTTAATTTTAGTCTCATCAGACCAGAGCACCTTCCTCCATACATTTTGGGAGTCTCCCACATGCTTGATAGTGCTCCTGGGGATCATCAAAGATTTGGATATTTTTTTATAACCTAAGCCTGACTTGTACTTCTCAACAGCATTGTCCCTTACTTGTTTGTAGAGTTCCTTGGTCTTCATGGCAGTGTTTGGGTAGTGGTGCCTCTTGCTTAGGTGTTGCAGCCTCTGGGGCACACAGGTGGACATCATTTCACTAATTATGTGACTTCTGAAGGTAATTGGTTGCACCAGAGCTTTTTATGGGCTTCATAACAAAGGGGGTGAATACATACGCACATGCCAATTTTCTGTTTTCTATTTCTAAAAAATAGTTTTATGTATATATTTTTCTCATTTCACTTCACCAACTCAGACTATTGTGTTCTGATCCATCACATAGAATTCAGATTAAGAAAACATTGAACTTAAGGCTGTAATGTAACAAAATAGGTAAAGTCAAGGGGGCTGAATACTTTTGCAAGGCACTGTATATATATATATATATATATCATCATATTTGTATTACTATTTTTTGTTTCTGTAGTATATTATATAGTGTGTATATATATATATACTGTATATATATATATATATATATATATATATATATATATATATATATACTAGCGACTTGCCCATCAAAAATGACGGGGCTGTTTGACACACAATGTAAAGCTTTTTCTACTCTGAGGACCTTCAGCGTTCATTGCGAGCCTTACGCGGCGTGTTTTTTTTTTTGCAAAGTCGTGCTTTTCTGGGGAGTGAGGCGGCGTCGAGCCTCCACCTCCGCAAATGCGTCCCCTTGCTTTGCGAGGGTCCGCATTTGCGGCCAGAACTGCGTCCCTTGCTTTGCGAGCTCGCAAAGCGTGACGACGATTCGCAGTTTGACTATTAAATGTGATATATATATATATATACACACACATTTATATATAATATATAATGAGTTATCATTGGAGGAGGGACCAACACAAAAATAAAATTTTGGGCACCCCCCAGAGCTCCATTTTTTTTTCTCGCACCGGGGACCTCCATTCACTAGCACTATCCCTCTTCCAGTACCACAGCCCCTCATGCTACAAACTACCAGGAACAAAACCAATACAATCTTCAAAAATGAAGATTTTCTCTTTCTCCAGCTCTCAATTTGCCACATACAAACTTCTCAAACATGTGATGTTTTTCCTGAACTACATTAATAATACACTGCAAAATCCTAATTCACATGTTTTGATACGGCCCCTGAATAAATAAAGGAACTTTCACATGGGGACCAAGCAAATGAGATTTATTACGCAAAAAATCTTAGAGGACTGTTATTAATAGGAAATGTGAGGAATGGGGGCTCCGGTGATGGATGAGGGGAAGCGAGGAATTACAGGCACTTCGGAGAAAGCGGCCCCTCATTACTATTAGCCTCAGTCTGCAGTATTCACACTAATGTTATGTTTTATCATTATGTGGTTTGTACAAGTTAAACACCACCAGGCAACATTTCCTACACTGGTAGCACAAAAATTCAGCACCTGGTATTGGGGAGACTTGTTGATAGGTTGGGTATTATTTATATATGTTTTACATTAAAATAGCCACGAAAATCCATAGATTTGGTTTAAGGGAAATTTCCACTTC
Source organism: Discoglossus pictus (assembly GCA_027410445.1). Classification (NCBI taxonomy): domain Eukaryota; kingdom Metazoa; phylum Chordata; class Amphibia; order Anura; family Alytidae; genus Discoglossus; species Discoglossus pictus. The sequence goes on from CM050164.1 coordinate 460,204,548, forward strand.
TAAAAAGTAGCATTTTATTTGGCTATTTTAAATACCCATACATTTAAAATTGATATACTTTATTTTATTAAGAAAATCTTATAAGCTCTGTTTTTCTACCGAAATCATTCAATTTGTGTTTGGGTCGGCCCTCTACAGCTCATTAATACACAGACCCAAAAATCAAGTTATATTTTAGGTTGTTCTTAGCATGAAAAACTGGCTATATGTTGCGTTATCCATTTTTTTGCTAAGGGGAGTCAATCTTGGGAAATTCTATGCAAATTTATATGCAAATGAGCAGCTCATACATATTAATTAGTGCTTTGATGTGCTAATTATCTTTACAGTATTTTTGTCTGTATTTGTAGTGGCCAAAATAAAGATCTGCAATGTTATCTGGCAGTTAGACCCCCTTTCCCACCTTATCAAGTATTCTGAGCCGCACATTAGCACACTGAGATGCACATTAGCACACTGAATCGCACATTAGCATAGTGAGCCGCACATTGGCGTACTGATTCGCACATTAGCACAGTAAGCTGCACATTAGCATACAGGAGCCACATATTAGCACACTGAGATGCACATTATCATACTGAGCCACACATTAGCATACTGAGCCGCACATTAGCACACTGAGATGCACATTAGCACACTGAACAGCACATTAGCATAGTGAGCCGCACATTGGCGTACTGATTAGCACATTAGCACAGTAAGCCGCATATTAACATACAGGAGCCACATATTAGCACACTGAGATGCACATTATCATACTGAGCCACACATTAGCATACTGAGCCGCACATTAGAATACAGAAGACGCACATTATCACACTGAGCCACACATTAGCACGCTGAGCTGCACAGTAGCATACAGGAGCCGCACATTATCATACTGAGCCACACATTAGCATGATGAGTCACCCATTAGCACAGTCAGCTGTACATTGGCATACAGGAGGCACACTATAGCATACTGAGCTGCACATTAGCACACTAAGCCACACATTAGCATACAGGAGACGCACATTAGCACACTGAACCGCACATTAGCATATTGAGCCGCACATTAGCATACAGGAGACGCACATTAGCACACTGAACCGCACATTATCATACTGAGCCGCACATTAGCACACTGTGACACACATTAGCACACTGTGACACATATTAGCATATAGAGCTGCACATTAGCATATTGAGTCGCACATTAGCATAGTGAGCCGCATATTAGCATTCTGAGCCCTACATTAGCATACTAAGCAGCAAATTAGCATACTGAGTCGCAAAATAAATTCTAAACATTTTCAGAAATGATCGACTGTAGCGAAAAACTCCTAGTGCAATGTATAGACGGTTTTTAATACTCTTTAAAATTAAATTGATGTCCTGTTGGGGTGAACCTTTAACAAAAAGAACAGAAACTAACAATGTTCACGGGAAGGAAACATTACGCACTCACTCATGGTCCGATCATTTAAACAGATGTGGCTGCTCGATCCTGCCCAGATCAGCAATCCAAGCGCAGGGAAGAGAGTGGATATTAATACTGGTAGCTGGGTGTATTTAGGCTTTATGCTGCCCTTAGGCCTTACATGTGGCCCACAAGACATTTTCAACTCCATCCAGTGACAGAGCTAGGAATGCAGGAGCAGGTGCTAAATAATTCAGGGGCCACTTTTAACTTGTCTATACAATCAATAAAATAAAATATATGTAGGGCGTAAGACCACCCTTCACTAAAAATAATGATCTGCCCCTCTACCCTATTAAATTAAAGGAACCCTTTCCTCCAGACGGGCTGCTGGTTGCAGAGGGTCCCAAACCAGCTGTGGGCGCCACCACTGACTCCTACTCCCCCCCACCCCCTTGCTATATCATATCACGAGCCATAAGTGTATGTATATATATATATATATATATATATATGCTGCCCTAGTCAGGCAGGCAGAGAGGCCCTTTGCTGTCTGTCTACTATATCTATTTATTTAAGGTGCAGTGAATACCTGGCAGTTTCTGGACCATAAATTATATTTGGTTATATTTAGTTTGTATTTACTTATTGATGATACCATGTTATATAGATCACTTGACAAATAAAATAAACAGCCTTTATTGGCAGTAGCAAAAGGCCCCTACCCTGTTGTAGGCCCCATTTCTTTGCACCTGCTGCACCAGCAGTAGCTTCTCCACTGACTGTAGTTCAGGAAAAACTTCCCAAGTATGTAACAAAGTAATAATATTAGCGGTAGTGTAAGCTATGAGCATAAAGCATTGTTAGAGAAAATCTTAATGATTGAAGACTCTGTTTGTGTATAGAATGTTCCATCTTGTCTGCCTTCAACATTTTCTTATAGCTTGGAGTTTGAGAGAAGGGAGGAGGGAAGTGGTCGGGCTAAACAAGCATGCCTGGAATAAGTATAGGTCGATCATGATTACATAGAGATAATAGGCTGGCAAGATGTGCTTTTTGGTTCTTATCTGCTTTTAAATCTGTTTCAATGTTTATTCCAAGAATAGTAATATATTTCCAATTGTATTTTAGGTACAAGGGAGTCCGCCTTTATATACGCTCTCTCTGCTGCCACCATCAGCCACACCATAGCCAGGGCCTGCACCACAGGCGACATCCCAGGATGCTCCTGTGGCCCAATCCCAGGAGAGTCACCAGGACCTGGGTATCGATGGGGTGGATGTGCGGACAACCTAAACTATGGGATTCTCATGGGTTCCAAATTTTCAGACGCCCCAATGAAGATGAAAAGGGCGGGATCTCAAGCGAATAAACTAATGCACCTTCACAACAGTGAGGTGGGGAGACAGGTAAATATCGGGATGACTCACTTTTTTATGCAGTATATATATATATATATATATATATATATATACACACACATAAACCATAAAACTGGTCTATAAATCAATGTTCAAACATTGCTGAGTATCAGTGAGGTCACCTTTAATCTAGCCATAATCCTAATGTACTCCTAGCACTAATCCTACCACTAGACTGCCATTACTGTCCCTTTAATCCTACCTTACCACTAAGCCCTTCCCTTATACACACCCCTGCCATACCCTATACCCTACACTTACATCCTACATTGACCATATTACAATGGAGTAACTAATTACGCAGTGGAACAGTCCATTAATAACTATGCATTTCTGTATAATTTAGTATATGTAACCGTGGATTGGTCATTTGCTTCTGATTCTCAGCTGAACTTTAAAAAAGGGCCACTGTAATCCTCGTACACTAGGGCTTCATTTAATTGATTAGCAGTTGGGATTTGAGGAAACATATTTCAATTTAATATTAATATTCAATTTGATATTTTTGTGTTCTTTAGCAGATCTATATATGTATACAATGTAAATATAAATATATATATATTTTTTTTTGTTGCATTTTATATTAGGGATTATTTGTTTGATTTTAGGCAGTAAAAACCATATAAACACTCCTTGTTTGGGTATGCGCAGTGTATGCAGACACAGACTCTGTAGTACTGGATGTGCAGTGTAGTGTCCTAGCCTATCAGGCACCACATCTCAGCTGCATATTGCAGCATGTTGCTGAGAGATGGTCACTGATTGGTTAGTATGAGATACTGCAGAGTCTGTGTCTTCGTGAGCTCCTTACTATTAGGTCTGTGCAGTTGTTACTTTGCATTTACTCTTCATCATTATACTTTCACCAGATCAATAGGGTGTGTAACATAATTGTTTAAACAACGTAGCAAGAAGCAATAACAGCTTTATCACTATTTACCTGTCATGCAATTACACATATAAATTAGAATGATTAAAGTCAAAATAGGGCACAGTTCCTTAAAGGGACATGGAAGATTGCCTATTTTTATTATTGAAATAAACTACCTACAATAAGTGTCTGTTTGCAGCTAAACATCATTTTAGTAACAAATGCTCTGTTTTTACTCACGGAAACCTTCCAAATAGTCATTGTAAAGCACTGCCCCAGCAGCTCATGCACACACTGTCTCTATAGTAATAGATGTACTAGCCAATCACAGACTGTCTCACAGCAGCATTTCAACAACATGCTGTTGGGAGACCATGTCTGATTGGCTAGTACATCTAGTACCAATAGGAACACTGTGTGCATGAGCTGCTGGGGGCAGACCTTTACAGGGACTGTTTGGAAGTTTATCATTTAAATTTTTTTTTTTTTTTACTGTTTGTGCATTTTTTTTTTATATCTTTCATAATATTTGCACCCCATATAACTTTTTTGTTATTTTTCTAGGTGTTAAAAGCCTCCCTGGAGATGAAATGTAAGTGCCACGGGGTGTCAGGGTCCTGTTCTATTAAGACATGTTGGCGAGGCCTGCAGGAGCTTCGAGAGATCGCCTTAGACCTCAAAACGAAGTACCTGTCTGCCACCAAGGTGGTGCACCGGCCCATGGGCACGCGGAAACAGCTGGTGCCCAAGGATATTGACATACGGCCAGTCCAAGAAACGGAACTTATATATCTACAGAGCTCGCCGGATTTTTGCTTGAAGAATGAAAAACTGGGGTCACACGGCACCCAAGACAGGTAAGAAAACTGCTCATAGACTTATTTAGGCTTCATGATGCGCTAGGCCCGGTTTTATTACCAGCTCCCTCCTTGTCCTGCTCCTCCCAACGCTCTTAGCCCCTGGGCCTATTTAGGTTTTATGCTGCTCTGGGTCAGTCAGATTTAGTGCCCCCCATATCCACTTGCCGATCCTCCTTTCCCCTTTCTATATCTCAAATCTGTTTATAGGCTTGTTTAGGCTTCATCATGCGCTAGGCCCGACTTTTATTAACAGCTACTTGCTTGTCCTGTTCTTCCCTCTCTCCTATTGTTACCATAGAAGAAAAAGGCAACCTGACAATGAACACTCGTAGCCATAGGGGTATTTAAGTTTTATGCCGCCCTAGGCTATCCAGATCATAATTTTATTTTATGTGTCTTGATATAAATGTATAATTATAAATATGTGTATATATATATATATATATATATATATATATATATATATATATATACCGTAATAAAAATGAAAGAATTGATTAATAATTAATTAACAACTAATTAATTAATATTTAATCCACATATTGCAGATCAGAGGAGATCTTAAAAGGTTGAACTTGATGGACTGAAAGTCTTTTTTCAACCTTAATTACTATGTAACTATGTAACTATATATATATATATATATATATAGTATATACATAGTACATTTGTGTTAACATTTGAATGTCTAAACAAGTTGTTTCCTACTCAGAATTCCGAGAAATACATTTATTACACTGCATTCTGGGAACCTGGGCAGGGACATGTAAATGTGTCCACAAAGTCTTTGCTCTTGCAAACTATAACCATATCAAACATGGCTTTCTTTAAGCATATGCCTGCTGTTTTACAGTGCTCGGGATGGATTATACACAAGCCAGGAATCCCACTCACGTACAGCTGTTTCAAGGTTACTGCCTGTTATCAGTGTGGGGCCGGTTCCTAGCTTGTGTGGTAGATTTTATGAGGAGGTAGTTTACCACAACAATCATTTAATTTATTGTGGGCAAAAGAGCGATAGAAGCCCTATACTGTACAGTAGTATATATATATATATATATATTAATGTATAGCGCAGTTTGACATCCTGGGCCCTCATTCAATTGCAATTTGGCCAATTCAATATGGCTCTAAATAAGCACATAACATTTTTTTTTTTAAATACGTTTTTAGTTAGTAAGCATCTATCCAAAAGCAAAGTTTTCAGTAACTAAAAACTTCTTTAAAAAAAATGCTATGTGCTTATTTAGAGCCCTATTCAATTGGCGAGCAAGTTACTAGTATATATAAATATATATCTATATATAGTAGGTCTGAATGTGTCAGCTACACTTAAACATAGACATATCACTGTACATAGACCTTTCTGTGCATATACAAACATATTTGAATGTACAGCAGGCAGCATGCCGCCCCATGAAAATGTGCTGCCCTAGGCCTTGGCCACTTGTCCCTAGGCAGAAACACACCATTGTTTGTCGCTTCTCTAGGCCAGGGCCTAATTCACATAAAAGGTCTTAAATATACATTTGAATAAATGAGCAAACAAGGTAATTAGAATCAGTCGGATATTGATCCAGGGAATAATCCGATTGCCAATTTTGGCATCAGGACAATTTTTTTCTTCTTTCCCTAATGAGACAGTTGGCAAAAGTTTCTGTTTGCCTTTCTATGGATCAATAAACAGTTCACATAATACAAGGATCAGTGGAGATCTAAAAAAGATAACTATGTAAGAAAGAAATGAAGAAATAAAAGAAATAATGTTGAATAATTCTAGAGTTTTATATGATGATTTTTGTGGTAGTTCAGGTTTTGCCCCAGTTTTGATGCCTTTGCTCATTAACAAAGAAACTGTGGTTTAAATTAGTTTAATGAAATATCATAATCAGTGGTCAAGCTACTGCTGGTGCAGGAGGTGCAAAACACTGGGTTAGGGCCCACTGCTACTGGAAGTTACATTGAGTAAAGAGGGTCTATTCATTTATTAGGTAAATTGCCTTTTTATTGTATATTGAAAGTTTGCAGGGGGCCTCCAAATGATTTTGTACCAAGGCCCTCCACTTATTAGCGCTTCCTCTGAGACAAAGACATGGGGAATTTGATTGGCCAACTAGGTTTATTCTGTCTACAATATATGAATTTGTTATCAGTACGTAAGTACTTCATGATTGATGAAAATCTCCTTGGATTAATGACTTCCATTTGCACATGGCTTCTGTGAACAACCAATTTATTTTGATATATCGAAAGACATTTGCAAAACGAATAAATTAATCCAATAATGTACTAATTAGATTGCTATTACAAACAAGATCAGTCTTTTGGGGAAGATCTCTTGAGCTGAGTGACAGTTAAACTTTAGTAAATTGAAACCTGTTTTTCTATTACTAACTCAATTTTTTTTGTAATTTCCAGTTGCAAATATTGATATTTTATTTGGTACAATCCTATCTCTAATCCGATCATTGTACCTACCTTGCCCTAATGATGCCATATCTACATGTAAAATGGGTTAAAAAAACAAATAAATTCAAATTTCAATTCAATATTGTTGTCAGACTAAAATAAAAATGCTGCTCCTGCGATATAAAACAGATATTCAGTGTTTAGATATTCAGTGCTCCCCCGTCTGTGTCTACACAATATGTTAATGTCGGTTCTCCGGTACGTGGAATTTTCTGAATCATATCTACTTTGTATAAATTATGTATGAAACTTTCTGGAAGTGGTGAAATATCAGTTTTTATTGGAAAACCACTTAAACCAATTATGACTACACAATGTTACAAAGAAAAACAAAACAGCAGCTAAAATCCCATTAAAAGCCACATTTGTGTAGCAAAAAAAAAAAATGAAGAGTTTGATGCCGTACAGAGATGTCGTAATATTTATATTTCTTGGGATTTTACAGGTTAATTTACATAGAGGGGAAAGATGTTGTCAGACTAAATTATTTCCAGCACTAATTAATGGTTAATTAATTAATTAATTAATTAATGGTTATAGACCGTTTTAATTAAATTATGAAATTATTAGTCGGTTAAAAGCAAGTTTATCTTTACTGTTTTTAGACTGTAAGCTAAACATATTATAGCTGCTCATTTATTAGCTTTTATATGGAAATATGTGGCAGTGGAATCTACTGTTTTGGTTTCCTCTCATCTGGGTGAGAAAGCTCCTTCCTTGGGAATGTGACACCTAAAACTGCCAGTGATGTCAACAGGAATAATGGAATAGTTTACAGGGACACTAGCTCCTCAGCGAATAGCAGATAGGGTCAGATATGAACCAATTGGGCGTGTACAGAATATATATGGCTCAGATTCTATCTATCTATCTATCTATCTATCTATCTATCTATCTATCTATCTATCTACCCCTCTATCTATCTATCTATCTATCTATCTATCTATCTATCTATCTATCTATCTATCTATCTATCTATCTATCTATCTATCTATCTGTCTATCTATCTGTCTATCTGTCTGTCTGTCTGTCTGTCTGTCTATCTATCTATCTGTCTGTCTGTCTGTCTGTCTGTCTATCTATCTATCTATCTATCTATCTGTCTATCTGTCTGTCTGTCTGTCTGTCTGTCTGTCTGTCTGTCTGTCTATCTATCTATCTATCTTATGGTATATTATAAAACTATAAGTAATAATAAACACTTTATCAACTTAATAACTGCATTTTCCTACAGTAAAATAACATTGCTATTCTGAGCTGTCAGTCAACCTTTGTTACCCACAAAAACAGACTTGTATGTATTTGTCAATGAGAAATCATTGGATTTATTGCTGATAAACCCTAGAGACATAGGGCCATATTCAATGTGAAGCCCGCAACTCGATCGCAGACAGCCGAATGTCTGCGGGTGTCGTGCGGGCTCCCGTTGATCTCCGATTACGATGCTATACAATTACTCAAGGCCACAAGTTATGGGCCCAAAGCCAAAACCGTAAACCATGCCCTGGTTCGTAGCAGTTCGGGCCGAGAGCATGATCAATTAGGCAAGCCCGTAACCTCCCATTTTGAATCAGCCAATAGAAAATGAGAAAATGTCATTATTACAACAGTAAAACATGGCGGTTAAGTGTCAATCAATTAGGTTCAGGGGTCCGATATGCGATCAGACTCGCAAACCCACAAAATAAAGTATTATTAAAATGAATGCCAATACTGTTCTAGTCCATGTGGGTGGCCTGATGTGTATTAACTCATTGATACCCGAGATTGATTTAACCTTCTCGGGCTTGGGGAAATTGAGCCATTGAATAGCGATTTGCGATTTTAGCCTTGCAAAAGTGAGAGATCAAAGGCTTCGGGAGGCTGTTCGTTACGAGTTTAACCATCACAATATTTTCAAGGCCGTAACTGGGAAGCTGCTCGGAGCCCGCAAAAAGACGCAATTGAATAGCCAATTAGCTTGCGACCTCACATACGGACTACCGGATCAAGCTCAATTGAATGAGGCCCATTGTGTCTATTATTTGACTGCACTGAAGAATATTGACCTAATGCATCAGTAACTGAATCCAATGATCTCTTTTGGTAGGCGGATCAGAAAGGCTGACTGACAGCACAAAATAGCAATCTACTAGGAAAATGCGTTCATTATAATACATTAAAATGACAAAATATTTGTTATTATTGTTTTATTTATTGTTAATTATTATTATTTTATGATATTTATTGATATTATTTTTTCTATTTTAAATTATAACATATTTGGAACCTCTGCTGTTTCATTTTAAATTGTTCTGATTTGAGTTATTTTTAATTGTCATGTAATAAAATCCTTAACATACATAATTGCAGAAGTTTCCATAGACGGCTAAAAGTGCACTGTTTGTATTTTAAGTCCGTTAATTCTTGGATTTCATTCTTGGCTCATCACGGGAGTTTCGAGCGATTCTAAGCCAAAGTTTATGAATATATTTAACTCTGCACTGGGTTTTTTTCATAACTGAAAACTGATCTGAAGTAAATCCCTAAAGGAGCTGAAACTTCAAACAGCCGAGGAGATTTATGAGCGTCAATAAGAGGCAGATCTGAGGGTAGTGAGAGATGGGCCGGAGTCAGTGCTTTGGGTATATCCTTGGAAGGAAACACTCTATAACTTACCTTTAATGAAGTTCCTACCTGGAAAAGACATTAAGAGCGCTGGTAAAGGTAAAATAATGACTATAAATTATGGACCTTCCATATTTCCTATAAAACATTTAAAAGAGTAGATTTTTAAATGTAACAAAAATACTTTTCCATGCTCGTACAATGTAACCGGAAGGGTCATATTTATTATATATTTATAATTTTTTGATTAATTCAACCTATATACATGTCTGTCTTCATAAAACAAAACGGGAAGCAATAGGAATATATGATCTCTATTCAGTTATATTGAAAGACTGTCAATGTAAATAGTAATTTCACAATAAAAGAGTAAGCCCCAGCAGCATAATACTCACCCACTATATATATGTGTAATCCATCCTGAGCTTTGCAAAAAAGCTGTGTAATACAGCGGGCATATGTGTAAAGGAAGCCATGTTTAAAATGGTTATGGATTACAAGAGAGAAGCCTTTGTGGGCATAATTGCATGTCCCTGCCCAGGTTCCCAGAATGCAGTGTAATAACTGTATTTCTTGGAATTCTGGGCAGGAAACAGGTTTTTCAACTTGTTTTAGACATTCAAAGGTGAACACAAATGAACTATCTATCATTTATCTATCTATCATTTATCTATCTATCTATCTATCTATCTATCTATCTATCTATCTGTCTGTCTGTCTGTCTGTCTGTCTGTCTATCTATCATCTATCTATCTATCTATCTATCTATCTATCTGTCTGTCTATCTATCTATCTATCTATCTGTCTGTCTGTCTGTCTGTCTGTCTGTCTATCTATCTATCTATCTATCTATCTGTCTGTCTGTCTGTCTGTCTGTCTGTCTGTCTGTCTGTCTATCTATCTATCTATCTATCTATCTATCTGTCTGTCTGTCTGTCTGTCTGTCTGTCTGTCTGTCTATCTATCTGTCTGTCTGTTTGTCTGTCTATCTATCTATCTATCTATCTATCTGTCTGTCTATCTATCTATCTATCTGTCTGTCTGTTTGTCTGTCTGTCTGTCTGTCTGTCTGTCTGTCTATCTATCTATCGATCTATCTATCTATCATTTATCTATCTATCATCTATCTATCTATCTATCTATCTATCTATCTGTCTGTCTGTCTGTCTGTCTGTCTATCTATCTATCTGTCTGTCTGTCTGTCTGTCTGTCTATCTATCTGTCTGTCTGTCTATCTATCTGTCTGTCTATCTATCTATCTGTCTGTCTGTCTGTCTATCTATCTATCTATCTATCTATCTATCTATCTATCTATCTATCTATCTATCTATCTATCTATCTATCTGTCTATCTCCCCAGTAGCATAACACTAAAGGCAGACGATAAAATATAGAAATATAAAATGTTCTCTTATAACAGTTGCTGATGTTGTAAGATTGTTATATTTGCAGCATGTGAAGATTTTCCTAAACAGCATTCCTTTAATTTATAATGTGTTCTTTGAAGAAGTAGACTTGACAGTGAGCAAAACTATTTAGGATGTAAAACATTAAATACAGACTTATTTTGTCATTATTTGATATATTTATTCAGAAATAAACGATCCAGATATGACCTTTATTCAGTTGTATAAAAAGTAATTTGCCAATAGGACAATAAGCCCCAGCAGCATAATACTCACCAGCAGACTATAAAATATAGAAATGTAACATTTTCTCTTATAACATTTGCTGTTGCTGTTATGTTGTTATATTGTTAAATACTTCAACAGCATGTGAAGTTTTTCCTAAACAGTGATTATTTTATTTTATAATGTGTTGTTAGAAGAAGTAGACTTGACAACGGGGAAAACTTTTTAGTTTGTACATAATAAATACAGCCTTATTTATGTATTTATTTATTAATAATAATAATAATAATAATAATAATAATAACAACAATTACCGATGGCAACCATCTGCGTGTTTGTTTGGTTGAATTATCAACAGGCATTTGCATTGTAAATAGAAGAGATTTTCATTAGTCTTACTGAGAGCTCAGCTATTAGGGATCACAGGGCCCAATACAAATGTTATAGCCATGCCCCCCCCCCCCCCCTCCATACTAAGGCTTTATGTTAACTGCACATAAAGTAGTGACATATCTGATATCTGATGGCGCGTGAGAAACCACCATTCTATGTAAGACTGAGTTTTACCTTCCCTGTCCCTTTAAATTCCAGATATCGCCCTGCACTCTTATTGTACACCCCCTGTATCATGATATCTGCAGTTTAGACACTGGGATGTCTGACATTCTGGTGCCCCCTATCCATCAGGCCCATTAACGGAAGTCCACTGTAAATCAGCCCTCAACGTATTATGTGCGTCCGTTTTATATTAAGGGATATCGCACAATATGATTTATATTACCATATAACTCACAGTATGTGCATGTAAGGGGCCCGATCCTAAACCAGCTGATACATTGTGTCTTATTATATTAATATAGGAGAAGGATAATGAGCCTGGAATTAATGGACACTGAATACCTTCATTAACAAAGAGTGACATCTTCCCCAGCCACCACTGAATACAGGCTGCATCATACCCATGATAGCTCTGAATATATGGGAATACCCTCTGCCAAAACAGAATCCATGCTGACATCTGTCACAAGCCACCACTCAATACATTTTGCATCTTTCTCGTGATAGCCTTCAACCAAAGCGGAATACGTTCTGATGTCTTCCCCTGCCACCACTGAATACATGTTGCATCGTACCCATGACATCCCTGAATATATGGTAACCCCCTGCCAGCCCTGAATCCATGCTGATACCTTCCCCTGCCACCACTGAATACATGTTGCATCGTACCCAAAATATCATGTGAAGCTTTAACCAAATTACAGTGATACTTTACATATAATATACATTTACTTTATGTACTTTATTTTATTATGAAGGGAGTATAATCTCTGTTTTTACTGCCTAAAATCAAACAAATAGTCCCTGCATGGGTCTGGCGTCTGCAGCTCACAAAGACACAGACGACTTGCAGTTCAGTGTCTCATATCAATCATTGACCATCTCTCAGCAACATTCTGCAACATGCTCCTGAGATGTGGTCCCTGATAGGCTAGGACACTACACTGCACATGCAGCCTTGAAGAGCCTGTATCTGCATATGTTGCAGAGGGCAGACTCATACAGGGACTATTTGTTTGATTCTAGGCAATAAAACAGAGCTTATTAGCACTTCTTATAAAATATCGTATATAAAAGTGATACTACTTACAGATATGTGTTGTAGTAAATACCTATATTTTACATAATTTGACCCAATCTCTTTACTTAAAAATTGGTACTTTGCTTGCAGTGGCAGATGACTGCGCTCCCACAATGCTTTGTGTGAATTACAATGACAAAAACCTGTAAAAAAAACAACTGTTAGTCACGCGGGGGTTAAAGCTTCACACCAGCGAGATGTTACAAGTGACTGATACCTTTCACACTGAGCTGCAGTAACCAGCAAGAACATTGTGATGATAAAATAATGAGAAGCTCAGAATAAGCTAATATATAATAAAATAATCATTGTATTGGTATCCACTTTAACACAAACTGAGTGGAGGGCCCCAGTGCCAACATTATTTTAGGCCCTCCCTTGTGTTTGCACCCCCACCCCTGGGCCTTGCTCCAATGACAACTTTTATATATATATATATATATATATATATATATATATATATATATATATATATATATATATATATGCCTTTTGAAATTAACCACCCCACCACCATTCTCACCACCCTGGTCCACATCACCTCTCCAACCTGGTTCCCACAGCCCTCCCCCCTGCCCCACATCAGCCCTCCACCCTGGTTCCCAAAACCCCTCCACCCTGGTTCCTACCACCCCTCCACCATGGCCCACATCACCCCAGCCCCTCATGGCCCTCTCCTGCACCCCCTCATCCTCTCCACCTCCTGATGCTGAATATCTTCCCTGCGGGTCTCAGCAGGAGGGATGCACTGCCCCAGGGTGATGTGGCCCAGGGTGGAGGAGTGCTGTGGGCCAGGGTAGTTAATAAAAAAAAACAGGAGAGGACCATGAGGGGTCATATATATATAAACACAAATGTACAGTTTTTTTTGCTAACTCTGTACGGTGGAATCTTCTGTCTCTCTTTTTATCACTCTAAGCTAAATGATGTTTTCGTTAATAACCTTCTCACAAATCTATAGCAGAAGTTAGGTACCAGCCCCACACTGGTGAGATCCATTTAAGATTGAAACAGCTGTCTATAAATTGGTTTCCTAACTCCTGATTAATCCATCCTATCCTATGCGTTAAAGCTGTGTAAAACAGGCATATGCCTAAAAGGAGCCATGTATAAAGTGGTATTGAATTATAGAGTGAGACTGTGGACTAATTTTCACGTCACTGCACGGTTTACCAGAGCGCAGTGCAATAACTATTTCTGGGAATTCTGAGCAGCAAATACATTTTTAACTATATATACATATATATATATATATATATATATATATATATATATACAAATATATATATATATATATATATATATATATATATATAGAGAGAGAGAGAGAGAGAGAGAGAGAGAGAGAGAGAGAGAGAGAGAGAGAGAGCATATCTTGTCTTGCCTATTCAAAATATACCTGTAAACTTTCAGCTGAAACCAGAGAAAAACAGAATTTTTAAAATTATCTATCTATCTATCTATCTATCTACTGTATCTATCTATATATCTACATATCTATCTATTTAAACTTTTTTCTGTAGTGTAGTGGGCCGCCCCCCAGGCCCTCCTCCCCCTCGATGTGGGCTTACTGTGGGCTTCTTAATGGGGGTTCGGGTGCAATTCATTGGTGGTGCAGCTGTGTCCTCCCCCTACCTACACTTACTTACATGGCAGGAAATCCCAAATGACACCATGTGTGTGAACCGTCATCGGGATTCCCTGCCACTGCCTGAAAAAGTGATGGCAGGGAAAGGATACCACTGTACCACCAATTAATTGTACCTGGATCCCCTCTAAGAAGCTCACATACAGGGGACTTGTACACATAATGAGGGGGGTGGAGGTTGGTGCGCAGAGGGAGCCCACATAAAGGGGGCAGTAGATTCCCTCCTGAATCAATGCATAATAAAATAACTAGCGCCTCTTGGTAGGATATTACAGTGGTCCTTTAAGATATTAGAAGATTCGTATATATCTGCAAATAATTCCCATAGATTCTCACAGATTTCTACTTGACATGTACATGCCGCATTATAATGGTGTCCAAACACGTCTAAACAGCTACACACAATGTATTTTGTTTACTACTGATGTGGTTTGTTTTCATTTCAATACATTGATGCATCTGGTGCCAGGTCCTTAAATACTTTACCTAGTCTGTTGTGTGCTCTAACAATGCCATATGTTGTCATTAATTGATTAATGTTCTTTGTTCTCTTCCAGACAATGCAATAAAACATCCAATGGCAGTGACAGTTGTGATTTAATGTGTTGTGGCAGAGGATATAACCCATACATGGACAAAGTCATCGAAAGATGCCATTGCAAATACCACTGGTGTTGCTATGTGACCTGCAAAAAATGCGAAAGGACTGTTGAACGATATGTTTGTAAATGAGGGGCTCAACAGCCACCAGCCCAAAAGCACTAGCCCAAATAGGAAGGACTTCTTGATCTTCATCGTGTACGAACATGAATTTCAAAAATGTGCCAAATCAGTAACTAAGACATACAGTGTAGGAATATGATATTATAACAGACATTGAGGCATTTTGACAGGTAACAAAAGGAAAATCTAGATGGTCCAATTGTTTTGTTTTTTTTGGCGTCGACTCAACTGAACTTTACGACATGAATGTTATTTTTGTGAAAAATGAGGACTCTGGAATATTTGGCGTCCAACAGCTTGGGAATACCCAACGTAAAGCTACTTACAGAGACACTGGTGTTGCCCACTGCTGTTTAATGGAACAGCTCTACCCAGGAAGTATGTGGAAATGTCTACCAAGCTGTCTTGGAGACCAGCCTCAAGGATATGCAAATGGAAAAACTCAAAGACTGCAGTGTCAGTAGTAGAGTGCAATCAATCCCATTTAGAGTCACAATGTGGGGAGCTTTGTTTACATTCTTGAGAATCCCATCCATTACAACCGACTTCTTCCAAGCGTCTCAAAGAAATGCCATGACAACAGTGCAGTCCCACTGTCGATGGATGTACAAATTTTCTTTTGTATGCAGAACATACAGAGATATTTATAAATATAGCATTTGCTTTTCTTTATTCTACCTTTTTATATATAATTATAAATGTAATTAAACAGCTTAAAGTTTGTATGAAATAAATGCTAAATGTAAAATGGTTTCTACAATATATTTTTATATTCGTTTTCTATACTTATTTGTGTTACGTTTTCTACTGACAATACTTACCATAAAAGGGAATACTTTAATCGAAAAGGTTTTATTTTATTTCATGTGAGAAACAAATATTTTTCAAACATATATTCTACGATTTACATATAAATTTGGGGTTTTAACTGATACACAGTATTATTAGGATAATTGTCTATCAATCATTTTTGATTATTGTTTTTTTAGAAAATAAAATGCTAAATATATTCTATGATCTACATATACATTTTGGGATATAACTGATACACAATATTAGGATAATTGTCTATTCATTTTTTTAATTATTGGTGTATTTTAAAAATAACAAGCAAACATTTTTAGTAGATATATTCAATGATTTACATATGCATTTAGGTATGTAACTAATATGCAGTATTAGGATAATTGTCCATTAATTTTTTTTAATTATTGGTATTTTTAGAAAAAACAATTGCATTTTTTTGGTAAATATTTTCTATGATTTACATTTACATTTTAGGATTTAACGGATACACAGTATTATTAAGGTAATTGTTAAGATAATTGTTAAGACAATTTAAAATTATTGGTATTTTCAGAAAAAAATAACCAAATCGTCTCATTCTAGAATTTCTCAAAAAGGATAACTTTATCTCACAAGAGAAAATATGAATTCGGATTTTATGCTTTATTATTTAACATTTATTTTCTTATAATTTAGAAAATGTTATGCTAATATAAGGGAAATAATTCAAAATAAATATGGCTAAATAGTTTTTAAGATTTGTGAAATAAATTCACTTAATAGTTTTTTGTAACATTTGAAGAAAAGATAACAAATAGACATGGTAAAGGAATATAGTGATTTTTAAAATTAAAGTTTTCCAAAATGTATTATGAATCTGATAGCACCGCTGTTAAAAAACGGTCCGATAGTAGAATATCACAAGGGACTAATTCGCAATCACTCTCCAATTCTTTTTGGCAATATATCTGCATCTAGAAAAAAGTGATAGGCTCACTAGTTTAAGCCCCAAAACTTGCTAGACAATCTGTGACTAGATAGGGGGCACAAATATGGCTTATATATAAAAGGGCCACTAATAACATAATTAATTGACCATTCTGTGGAAATGGAATCCTGCCTTTCCACAGATTAAAATTTAGATAGTGTAGCCCTTAGTAAAACTAAAAAGTTATGGACTGCAATATAAAAACAAATATACAAATAACAACTCAATAGTCCCCAGTAAGTGTGTACTGGATGGACAAACACAATAGTAAAGGTCTATAATTATTGGTCTATAATCTAACACTATGAGTAAGCCTCTTAGGTGGCGAAACAGACATCAGGCAGTATCCTGAATAGTTAGTTAGACCTAGCAATGAGCAGATGGATTCAGCCATGAGGTTCCCTAATTAGGGCAATTATACTATTGTGTTTGTTAGATGTTACAGCCTATGTTTTTTTAGATCCATCCAGTCTAGTATCAAAATACTTTAATTTATGATCCGTCTGTGATTGCAAAATGTGTAATATAATTAAAGATGTTACTGCTCTAAATGAAAATATCATATAAAGCTCCATCCCTTGATTATGACCATCTACAGTGCCAGATGAATTGCAGTAGACTTTAGACTAATACTTCTATATGTGCTTAATTAGACATATGATACAAAAAGACAATTATCCAATTAATTCAAGTAAAAATTAATGTGGTTGATATACATAATTTATTCAATAAAAACTCTACGGTTCAAAATCTTACAAATATTTTATAAAGTTAAAACTTTTTTAATGACTGCTTAGGCCCTCAAGCCTATCTAATACCAACCACATACCTCCACACTATGATGTCATAGGCTCCAGAATTGGAATTATATTGTCACAATTTTATTACACGATCACTGAAGTGTCATAGTGTCATATTTATAGTACATTCTTATGAAGATTTTATAGTATGCAAATGTTTTTTTATTATAAAGTTTAAAATAAATATAGCTTTTCATTTATAATTATTGCATTTATTTTTATGGCAGCAGGAATTTTATTTTGTACGTAGCAGGATCAGATATCTCGAAGGAATAGGAAGAACCCTGGATTAAGAAAACATCTCTATTTATTTATATTGTAAATAAAAATTATATTTGTGTTGACATTTGGACGTCTAAAAATAAGTTAAAAAACATATTTCATGCTCGCAATGCTGAGAAATACAGTTATCGCAAAGCACTCTAGGAAACTGGGCAGGGACATGCAAATGAGTCCAGCCAAGATGTGTAACATTACTCCAAAAGGCTCTTAAATTATCTTCATAAATGTTGAAATAAAGAAACCATCTTGCTCTTTTAATTTGGGTTCAGTTTTCTGAAGAATTATATTTTACCTATTAAAATACTTACATATTTTCACATATTTTTTGTTAATTTCCATTCTATTTAGAATAATAAAATCTTTGAATCCTGATTTTATTAAGTAAAAAACATTTGCAAATGTCATTTGTTATGGCTGAATGCATTTGCAGAAGTAAATCAGAATGTATTGTTGGTCTGATATTTTATGGATTCTCATTCTCCGTTTATTACTATTCTTTTTTTGTCTAAAGAATTCAGTTTTTGATAGTTATGACTGGGCCCTAAAGTCAATATAATTTATTACTTCTTACGTCTGTTAGTCATATCATAATTAAAATGATTCAGTTATAAAAAGATCACACTGGTAAAATAAAAAGTAAAGAGTAAATATATGTGTATGATTAGTAATAAAACAAAATGATCTGACTTTACATAAAAAAAAAATCAAAAGCTACAAAATAAAATAAAAAAATGGTAGTTGAGTGAATTATGAGATAATATTGTATAAATTATTTAATTAAATATAAAAAAATAGATAAAAACCTATTTGCCCCATACAGAACTTAGCAACTTTATTCAGTGGCAGAGCTAGTGTATGGAGGGGCCCGGTGCAAAAAAACAGTATCTTACACAATGTAAAGTAGTAAGTGTACAGCCTGTATAACAGTGTACATTTGCTGTCCCCTTAAAATAACTCACCACACAGCCATTAATGTCTAAACCATTGGCAACAAAAGTGAGTACATCCCTAAGTGGAAATGTCCAAATTGGGCCCAAAGTGTCAATATTTTGTGTGACCACCATTATTTTCCAGCCCTGCCTTAACCCTCATGGGCATGGAGTTCACCAGAGCTTCAAAGGTTACCACTGGAGTCCTCTTCCACTCCTCCATGATGACATCACGGAGCTGGTGGATGTTAGAGACCTTGCGCTCCCCCAACTTCCGTTTGAGGATGACCCACTGATGTTAAATAAGGTTTAGGTCTGGAGACATGCTTTGCCAGTCCATGACCTTTACCTTCAGCTTCTTTAGCAAGGCAGTGGTCGTCTTGGAAGTGTGTTTGGGGTCGTTATCATGTTGGAATACTGCCCTGCGGCCCAGTCTCCGAAGGGAGGGGATCATGCTCTACTTCAGTATGTCACAGTGTCTGTTGGCATTCATGGTTCCCTCAATGAACTGTAGCTCCCCAGTATCGGCAGCACTCATGCAGGCCCAGTCCATGACACTTCCACCACCATGCTTGACTGTAGGCAAGACACACTTGTCTTTGTACTTCTCACCTTGTTGCCACCACACACGCTTGACACCATCTGAACCAAATAAGTTTATCTTTGTCTCATCGGACCACAGGACATGGTTCTAGTAATCCATATCCTTAGTCTACTTGTCTTCAGCAAACTGTTTGCAGGCTTTCTTGAGGCTTCCTTCTGAGACGATAGCCATGCAGACCAATTTGATGCAGTGTGCGGTGTATGGTCTGAGCCCTGACAGACTGACCCCCCACCCCTTCACCCTCTGCAGCAATGCTGGCAGCACTCATACGTCTATTTCCCAAAGACAACCTCTGAATATGACACTGAGTACACGCACTCAACTTCTTTGGCCGACCATGGCGAGGCTTTTTCTGAGTGGAACCTGTCCTGTGACACCGCTGTATGGTCTTGTCCACCTTGCTGCAGCTCAGTTTCAGGGTCTTGGCAATCTTCTTATAGCCTAGGCCATCTTTATGTAGATCAACAATTCTTTTTTTTCAGATCCTCAGAGAGCTCTTTGCCATGAGGTGCCATGTTGAACTTCCAGTGACCAGTATGAGACAGTGTGAGAGCGATAACACCAAATGTAACACATTTGCTCCCCATTTACACCTGAGACCTTGTAACACTGAGTCATATGACACCGGGGAGGGAAAATGGTTAACTGTGCCAAATTTGGACATTTCCACTTAGGGGCGTACTTTTGTTGCCAACGCATTAGACATTAATGGCTGTGTGTTGAGTTATTTTGGGGGACAGCAAATTTACACTGTTATACAGGCTGTACACTTACTAATTTACATTGTAGCAGGGTGTCATTTCTTCAGTGTTGTTACATGAAAAGATATAATAAAATACTTACATAAATGTGAGGGGTGTACTCACTTTGAGAGATACTGTATATATACACACATACACACACATATATATATATATAAAAAATAAAAAATAAAAAATATATATATGTATATATATATATATATACAGTGGATATAAAAAAATGTTAAAATGTCAGGTTTCTGTACAACTCAATTGAAAAACAAACTAAAATCTTTTAGGTAGAAAAAATATACAAATAAAATAATATGGTTGCATAAGAATGCACACCCTTATACTAATACTTTGTTGAAGCACCTTTTGATTTTATTACAGCACTAAGTCTTTTTGGGTATGAGTCTATCAGCATGGCACATTTTGACTTGACAAGATTTGCCCACCCTTCTTTGCAAAAACACTCCAAATCTGTCAGATTGCGAGGGCATCTCCTGTGCACAGCCCTCTTCAGATCACCCCACAGATTTTCAATCGGATTCAGGTCTGGGCTCTGGCTGGGCCATTCCAAAACTTTAATCTTCTTCTTGTGAAGCCATTCCTTTGTTGATTTGGATGTATGCTTTGGGTCGTTGTCATGCTGAAAGATGAAGTTCCTCTTCATGTTTAGCTTTCTAGCAGAAGCCTGAAGGTTTTGTGCAAATATTGACTGGTATTTGGAACTGTTCATAATCCCCTCTATCTTAACTAAGGCCCCAGTTCCAGCTGAAGAAAAACAGCCCCAAAACATGATGCTGCCACCACCATGCTTCACTGTGGGTATGGTGTTCTTTTGGTGATGTGCAGTGTTGTTTTTGCGCCAAACATATCTTTTGGAATTATGGCCAAAAAGTTCAACCTTGGTTTCATCAGACCATAACACTTTTTCCCACATGCTTTTGCGAGACTTCAGATGTGTTTTTGCAAAATGTAGCCTGGCTTGGATGTTTTTCTTCGTAAGAAAAGGCTTTCATCTAGCCACTCTACCCCATAGCCCAGACATATGAAGAATACGGGAGATTGTTGTTACATGTACCACACAGCCAGTACTTGCCAGATATTCCTGCAGCTCCTTTAATGTTGCTGTAGGCCTCTTGGTAGCCTCCCAGTTTTCTTCTCGTCTTTTCAGCAATTTTGGAGGGAGCTCCAGTTCTTGGTAATGTCACTGTTGTGCCATATTTTCTCCACTTGATGATGACTGTCTTCACTGTGTTCCATGGTATAGCTAATGCCTTGGAAATTCTTTTGTACCCTTCTCCTGACTGATACCTTTTAACAATGAGATCCCTCTGATGCTTTGGAAGCTCTCTGTGGACCAGGGCTTTTGCTGTCGGATGCGACTAAGAAAATTTCAGGAAAGACCAACTAGAGCAGCTGAACTTTATTTGGGGTTAATCAGAGGCACCTTAAATGATGGCAGGTGTATGCTGACTCCTATTTAACATGATTTGGAATGTGATTGCTTAATTCTGAACACAGCTACATCCCCAGTTATAAGAGGGTGTGCAGACTTATGCAACCACATTTTTTTTTTTTTTCTTCCCTCCACCTAAAAGATTTCAGTTTGTTTTTCAATTAATTTGTACAGTTTATAGTTCACATTAAAGGTGGAAAAAGTTCTGATATGATTTATCTTACCTTCTTCTTGTGCCTTCAATCTTTCCCAACATCAAATACGTTTCTAGGGAATCCTGCCATCTCATGATATGGCCAAAATATTTGAGCTTCAGCCTCATGATCATACCTTCTAGTGAACAGTTTGTCTTGATTTCCTGAAGTACTGATTTATTGGATCCTCTTGCAGTACAAGGGACTCTAAGCAGTCTTCTCCAACACCGCAATTCAAAGGCGTCAATTCTACAGCGCTCAGGCTTCCTTATGGTCCAGCTATCACATCCGTATGTTACTACTGTGAATACCATAGTTTGAACTATGCAGACCTTGATAGTTTGATATCTTTACTTTTTACTAGCTTGTCCACGTCTGCCATAGCTTTCCTTCCCAGAAGCAAACATCTTTTAATTATATACAAACATCTATATATACATATATATATATATATATATATATATATATATATATATATAACTACTATATATATATATATATATATATATATATATACACACACACACACATACACACCTGCTGGTAGTCTACTTCCTAGGGTGAGGAATAGATGGCCAGAGAGCGGGGGGACCAGTACATTGAACCACCTGCACTGGCGGTAGCTCCCCCAATGACTGTATTAATCATTTACCCCTAATTTTCATATATTTTGCATTCTGCCAAATCTTAAGGAATAACATTTGTAAAAAAAAATTGTGAAAACATATTTCTCTGTATAAAGAGTTATGGTAATTTTCTAAATTATGTTCAATTTGTTATAGATATATATTAATAATATTATACCATGTGCCAATAGAATTAGGCATAGATTTGGACCTAGATTAGTTATACTAATGTGAGAAGCTTGGATACATTATGGGGAGTCCTTGCAGATGTTATTTCTGTCCCACAGAACAATGTGGAACTGTAGAGAAATTAAAGTTGTGAATGTATTGCGCTACATTCAGTTGTGGGTACAAATATACATAAAAAATTCTGCAAGCAACAATTTTTTTATATTAGCAAAAATGTCTTAATTGTATGGCAAATTTTATGTCTGATTATTTAATACATTTAAATAAAAATTAAATTTGTGTTTAAATGTATTATTTAGGACCCACAGTACTTAAATAATACAGATAATAATAATACAGATCATTACAAATTGTAAATGGCAGATAGTAAGTATTCAATGAGTTGCTTAAAATGAATAAAGTAAAAGTAATATGGTTTTTGTTTTTGTAAATAATGTATAAAGCCGGTTTATGTTATCGATTCAGCTATAAAATACTAAGGCCCTCATTCAATTGCGATTTGGTCAATTGAATAGGGCTCTAAATAAGCACATAGCGTATTTTTTTAAAGAAGTTTTTAGTTAGTTAAAACCTTGCTTTTGGATAGATATTTACTAACTAAAAACTTCTTTTAAAAAAATATGTTATATGCTTATTTAGAGCCCTATTCAATTGGCCAAATTGCAATTGAATGAGGGCCTAATGATTTAATTTGATACTAATGATACTAATAGCTGGAAGTAAAGGACTATTAGTGGTAACATATGGCAAACCTAGTACCCAACCAAACATTCCTGACCATCAGCATGACGCAGAGACACTATGACCACCAACTGCTGTTTTAGTGGACCTTATATCCAAGGTACAAAACAAGACGCCTTTTACAGATGTAGCTTCCCCATCTGGTATGAAGGAGGTTATAAATATAAAATTCACAGTTCTAGCAGAGAAAATTACAGATTTTTTTGTTTTACTTTTACGTAATACATAGAATAAAATTCAAATGTGGATCCCAGTATATTTGTAAAATTATATAGTATTAAAATGTAACCAGCACAATTGTTATTACTGTAATTTAAATAACATCAGTATATTTGCCTATAGTCATAGTAGAATTTATTTCTATTTTTCATGTGGAAATTATAGTACGTATTGATGTTAAAATATTATATATATTACAAATGATTATTATGAACATTATCATATTTGTTGTCTAATATTCTCATAAAAGTATTATTTATAATAATAATATCCATTATTATTAGTATTTATTTGTGCTCTATTAATCCTGTCCCTAACTCATCTCTTCAAAATCTATTACTGGAATGTCTCCATTTTAATATATTTAAGCATTGTGTTGATCCACTTTGTATTTTCTATCTTCCAACTCTACTCATTTGCATATCCCTGCCCAGTTACCCAGAATTCTTTGCAACAACTGTATTTCTCTGAATTCTGAACATGAAATACATTTTTAACTTATTTTTATCCGTCCAAATGTGAACACAAATGTACTAATCATTTTCTGTACTCATTCAAAGGAAGATGATATAAGTCCTCAACTATTCCCTTATTGAGCTTGAAAAAAGAGCCTGATTCAATTGCAAGCCCGCATCTCGTGGGATCCAAGTCATATGTCTGCAGGCGTGCTGCAGGCTCCCGTTGGTCTCTGATTCCGGTGCTATTTGATTAAAGGAGCCCACCAATATCGTGCCCAAAGCCGACTCCATAAACTGTGCACTGGTTGGTAGCATTTCAGGGCAAGAACATGATCAATTAAGCAAGACCGTAACCTCCCATTTCGAAACAGCCAATAGAAAATTAGACTGTAATTATTACGGCAGTAAAACATGGCGGTTACATGTCAATAAATTAGTCGGGGGTCCGATATGCGATCAGACTCGCAAACCATCAAAATACAGAATTTTGAAAATGAATGCCAATACTGTTCTAGTCCATGTCAGTGGCCTGATATGTATTAACTCATTGATTCCCGAGATTGATATAACCCTGAAATGAAACGTAAAAATGCATTTTATTTTCTGCTATTTGCGGGCTTGAGACTGTTGTACAATTAATTCTAATGTCTGTCATTCACACAGTGCAGTATTGATTTTTTATTTGCACTTACAGTGCTACGAACAGGTGTTTAACCCCCTTGCAGGACCTCTCTAACACTCGTAGGATTTTCTCCTTCATTTGCCTTTTACGGGTGTGAAACCAATTGCGGGCTTGGGGAATTGTAGCAATTGAATAGCGATTAGTGATTTTAGCCGTAACTCTTGTGGAAGTGAAAGATCAAAGGCTTTGGAAGGCTGTGAGTTATGGGTTTAACCCTCACAGAGTTTTCAAGCCTGTAACCCATAACCATCCAAAGCCTGCAAAAAGACGTTAATTGAATAGCAAATTAACTTACGGCCTCAATTACGGCTCCGGTGACTTATGATTGCTCAATTGAATCGGCTCCTAGTCCATCAAGTTCAAAGTTTTTGATCTCTTTGATCCTTGTATTATGTGATAGCATAGTTCTATCCACTCCATATTATGCCTCTCTAATTTCTTCCATTGTGTCTCATCAGCTGTTTTTTCATTCCATTACCACTGTCCGTTGTAGTATTTCAATGCTCAATCACATACCTTCTCCCTTGACTAATGAACTAAACTAAACCAAAAAACTCTTTTGTGTTTGTGACCATAAAATTATTTTCTCTCTAGATGTTCTCCTTTTGAATAGTTTGTGTCACAACTATCTCTCAGATACTTCTTGAAACTCGTCAAGCAATTTAGGAGACGTAGGAGATGCGGGGCCGCAAGGACCGGCCGCAAGCTATTCTGCTATTCTATTCCCCTCCGGCCGGGGATTCCGGCAGGCTTGCGGCCGGCGCCTTGCTATCCCTTGCGGCCGCTCGCGCCGGAGGAAAGCCTTTCATCTAAAACGGCCGCAAGAGTTTCGGCCGCAAGAAAGCCCCGGTTGCTATTCTATTGCTCTGGGAACCCTCTCTGCAAGGCTAAAAGCGAGCCGCAGCTTACTTGCAGGAAAAAGGTCCCGCTAGCACCAATTAAGCACATTATAAAGCAAAAATAAAGCCATCCTGCACTCTGAGGAGACTATAAAGTGATTGTAGGTGTTAGCAAAAATAGCACAACATTCCCCTATACTCAAAACCGTAAAAAAATAAATTTTTAATATATGTCAATTATCCATGTAAAAAATCCAGAGTGCTTGGAGCACCTCAGACCCGGCCACGCTGCGGCCGGAAAATAAACAGTTAATGTAAACTCGGGTTTGGGCTGATGTGCAAGCTTGAGAGTGGGTTACTATTAATCCTCATGTCCCCCAATATGATCCCTAGCATTTACAGAGCTTTACAGTGCCTTCTTGAATTTATTTTTCACTTTAAAGATTTCTGAGCTTACTGCCGGTTGCAAGATATACGCCCGGCCGTAAGAGGAGATCCTTGCAGATCCTTGCGGCCATTTTACGGCCGATAATAGAATGAGGCCCAAAGTCAATAATAGCCCTGAACACATTTATATCAGATGCCATACTCAAATACCATTCCTCCTTTTAATCACCTCTCTGGTTCACAAAACATCCCACATTGTGGAATATCATATGTCACTATGTCACACTCCCACACAAGTATCACAGCTTTAAACATCCTCTCGGGCATAATTTTTTTGAGAAGCACATTATATACTCATTAGAATTTAGGACGAACACATTAACAAGGTCATGGGTCAACTATTGGGTCATGCTTCACACTTATGCATTGGGTCCATCATCCTATTTCTCTAATAAATCCAGAGAAATAGATGGAAGATTTAGGGAAATTTGATAGAAAATGAGATTAAACACATAAAATGGAGAAAAACTTTAACCTTTTTGATAAACTCCATTTCATAAGTACACTACTTACATCAACACAAACCTTTCCCCCATTGGGCAATTACATAATCTCAATAATTTACGTAGCTACTTAGGAGTAATTTTTGGCCTTACTCTTTTAGACCTTACATGAGCCATTTCATTTAGTCCTGCCAAGATATTTACAGCCCACATATTTACTTTCCAATCATTTCTCAAGGTAGTTAGTGTATTCTCCTTCTAGCAAGTTTTACCCAATCCATCCCATCATCACTTTCAGTTTTCCTACTCGTATATCTCATGCAATATTTTACAAATACTTGCATTGCTGACACTCTCTCCTAGAATTAAGTTCCAGCTTGTTGTCCTGACATAGAATACCTTCAAAATGGCGGTCCTTCTTTCACCTAAGCCCCTGTTTCCAAATGCTCCCTCACACTCGCCATTTTCCTCTTATGTTGAACTTTGCATTGTCTCTCTTCTCATGATCCAATGCCGTGTACGACTGTCCTAAAGACATTCAACAACATACAGAAGACTGGTAGTACTAAAACCCCAACCCAAATTCTCAAAATAGATAGCTGCTTAGGGTATTTTTACCCACATTGGCGCCAGTTTTGCTCATCATGTGTTGCAGAGGTGCAATAGTGACAACACTACAGGATGTATAACCTTTTTTTATTGAAATATGTGTTTATATTAATGTCAGAAGGGATGGAGTTGGGGCTACCCGAGGAACCAGTGGTTATAAGTTCAATTTTTAAATCTAACTGACCGGTTAGTATCCTTTTAATGAAGACTCTTTCTTATAAAATAAAGAGCTAAAAATTATGGGTTGTCCAAAATGGAGGCAGGTATCATTAAGGGGTTCTCTGGTGGTCCAGTGGTTAGGATATGTTGCATTCACCTACTGAAACCTGTTTTCAATTCCAGTCAGGGAACCAAGAGGTCACATCACCCCAAAGCCAAGCAGGGTTGGGCCTGGTCAGTACTTGAATGGGAGACCACCTAGGAATACCAGGAGCTGTATGCTGTGGCCCACAAGAGAAGGAACTGGCAACCCACTCCAGTATCTCTGTCATGAATACCAAGTGGATAAGCATGACCATGGACATAAAGTTGGTCCCGGTGTATTATCGTCCTTGAGGTCACAGAGAGTCAGGAACGACACAGAAAAAAAATCATTAAAGGGCCAGACAATAGGGTTTAATTTTATTAGTTACTGATTAGCATTGCAATCAGTATTTTAATAAAAAAAATGAATGTAGCTTTTAATATATACTTTTGAAATTAGCATTGTATCTTTTAGCAGATATGCTTCTTCACATCCTGCCCAGGAAGCTATCCGCGGTTGTAAAAAACGTAACTCCGTCCTATCTCCTTATTTGATGTTTCAAGCCACAAATGTTACCAGTGCTAAAGACGCAAAATCCATATTCAATTACAATTAAACAATTAAACAAGCCCGCAATTTCCGTAAATGGCAAAAGGTATCAGAAATTCCTACGAATACTAGATAGGACACACAAGGGGGTTAAACACCTGTTGGCAACACTGTAAAAGCAAATATAAACACAATACTGCACTTTAACATACTGGGAAAGCGATGAAAGACAGTATAATTAATTGCACAAAAAACCACAATAAATATATATATTTTTTTAAAATTTATTTAAAAGGTTTGGAAATATAAGAATATTCATGTCACATGGATGTACTTTTTATTTAAACACCCATATTATTATTAGGGCTCATACGATGCTGTACATAAAAAAAACTATAGTAATTGGCTATGCCTCAGGGGGCCATACATGTAAAACCAACTGTGACATTATATATATGGAATACCAATAACTGAAAAAAGGACTATTCATGGACAACTTCTGTAAGATAAATATATGTATCAGGTAGAATAAAATATGTATATGTCGCTCATTCACTGGTTTGTTATTAGCATTTTGTAACAAAATAAACAAAACTTGGTAAGGGCAATACGTTTAACACGTGAGCAGCTGATTCCTAGGTAGGTCACCAAAGTTCCCAACACATTAATCTATCCAGTAATTACCAACCATAAACAGGGATGGGCTAACTTGTGCTTGGATAAATAACAGTGATTAATAGACGATAACAAGCACCCATTAAAAACTTTCTGTATGAATATGAAGCTGGTAGCCATTGATTGCGTTCCTTTGAAACAAGCAAGTCTACAAGTCTAACGCTAATAAAGTGAAACTGAAGATTAGAATATTGCTCTTAATAAGCAGATAAGCATGCTTTTTAAAAGGTGTTTTTATGTTACCATTGTTAAGGACTCCATAGTATTGTATGGATCTTTATGCGCACATTACTTTACAATTGTAATAGTACCAATTTACTAAATATATTACATAGTTACTTAGTTACATAGTAATTGAGGTTGACAAAAAGACTTTTAATACATCAAGTTCAACCTTTTCAGATGTCTCTGATCCTTGTAATATGTGGATTAATTGTTAATTGATGCGAAGGAAGGCAAACCTATAAAAAACATTAAATTATTGGCAATTGTCTCATAAGGGAAAATAATTCTTGATCCCAAATAGTGGCAATCGGATTCCTCCCTGGATCAATATGTGGAAGAGGATTTAAAATTAATATATAGACATGATGTCTAGCTACTACTAGTCTACACCCACTATATGGTCAATTGTAGGTGGTAGCTCTGGCAGGTAGGAAGCAGAAGAGATACTTGTTGTTAAGTTGTTCAGTCATGTCTGACTCTCAGTGATCTGTCAGCCACTGCCCCTCTAAGCCCATCAAGATTATGTTCACAGCTTCAATGACCTCCTCTATCCATCTTCACCTCTACCATCCTCTTCTTTGTGTGCCTTCCTGAATCCTGTCTTCTCATGGCGCTGCAGAATATGTTGGTGCGTTACAAATAAAGGATAATACTAATAATGATATGGCCAAAATATTTTCAGCTTCATGATCAAACCTTCCAGTGAAAAGTTTTGGCTAAGAGATACTTACACTAAGATATTGTTGTAAGAGATTCCCTCAAATGCAATAGCTAAAGTGTCAAAAGCAAGATTGTATCAATACATGTCTCCATCTTGAGACTTACTGTGTGTAAATAGTTTTCCTTGGCTATTAATTTTTCTATAAATGTAGCCTGTTGATGATTGTTTGGTCTTTTCTTAATCAGATTATACTTTCAGCCAACCTCCACTTTATCCCTTGATGAATTAATAGCTCAACATCAGACTCATATTCTAATTTTTTCAAAATGAATTAAATATTGAATATTACTTTGATAAATCATTGAATATCAATTTTATTATTGACCAATGTATATTTAACTTGACTTTTTACTAAATTTATATGTTTTTTAGAAAAAATACAAAACCACATCTGTTGCCCTTGCTCTAATGTTGTTGGCTCCCTTCTCCACTCCGACCTCTCAGTTCGGTGCCACCCGCGGGCCCATCCAGCAATCAGGGGATTACATGAGAAAACAGCCGAGCTTTGCATCATACGTATATATTTCCATTCAACGTGAAAATATGATTTTGTATTTCCTGGATGGCAAATTCACAAATTTTTATAACCTTGGTTTAGTTTGAAAGTTTGTTCAACCTTGTACGCATATGTCATATGGAATATGTGTGAACATTGAATTCCACTCTCTATAGTGCTGAGTAGATAAGAAACATATGTCGAAGCATGCTTTTATTAACCACTTGTATTCATGGGGATCTATTATAATGTTATCCAGGAGACAGGGTATACCAGTTGAGTCTATTATCCAATGGTATACATTAGTAAAATGAATTGCAATTAAAATATTTATTTTCAGTTCTAAACAATGCTTTAACAATAATTTTCAAATATATTATTTTTGATTGGGTTTTAACCATCCCTGCATCTTTGAATTGCTTCAACTCATAATGTAGCATTAGTGCCCTGTCTTGACAAAGCTGGTATATCCAAAGAAATGTCTTGAAACAGAGGCACAGATGGGGTACCCTTGTGCTACTATGCACATACATTGTACAAATGCACATTAAAGTTGCTGTTTGCATACTAGGTAAATATTGCCTTATAATGTGCTTTACTGTGAACTAAATCATGGCTCATCTGAGAACTGTGTAATTGCTTGATGCCATTTGTTTGGGAGAGGGAAAATGAAGCATTGAGGTGCGCCACTCAGTGCCACTGAGGTGCACTACTTGGTAACACTGAGGTGCCCTACCCAGCACCACCAGGGAGGAGCCCTACCCAGTATCACTGAGGTTCCCTACTTAGTACCACTGAGGTGCCCTATCCAGCACCACCACGGAGGAGCCCTACCCAGTACCACTGAGGTGCCCTACCACACACCACTGAGGTGCCCTGAGCACACACCACTAAGGTGCCTGCCTTAGTACCACTGAGGTGCCCAATCAAGCACCACCACGGAGGAGCCCTACCCAGTACCACTGAGGTGCCCTACCCAGCACCACCTCGGAAGAGCCCTACCCAGCACCACTGAGGTGCCCCGACCACACACCACTGAGGTGCCCTGCCCAGTACCACTGAGGTGCCCTACCCAGCACCACCACGGAAGAGCCCTACCCAGAACCACTGTGTTGCCATACCCAGTACCACAGAGGTGCCCTACCACACAGCACTGTGGTGACCTGCCTAGTATGTATATATTAATGTTAAATCCACTTCCACATATTGATCCAGAGAGGAATCTTAATGCCAGTATTTGGGGTCAAGAATCTTTTCCCTTTATGAAAAAATTGGCAATGTTACAGTGTTTCCCTTCCTCTGGATCAATTAACAATTAATCCACATATTACAAGGATCAGAGGAAATCTGAACAGGTTGAACTTGATGGACTAAAAGTCTTTTGTCAACCTCAATAACTATGTAAAACATTTTGTAAGAAATATGTACTGTTATAATTCTAAAGTAATGTGCGCATAGAGATCCATACAATTCTATGGAGTCCATAATTTTGGTAATAGTAAAGCACCTATTAAAAAGCATGCTTATCTGCTTATTAAGAGAAATAGTCTAATCTTCAGGTTCACTTTATTAACATTAGTAAAGTTATACTTTGCCTTTGCTCTCCTGTTAGACTTGCTTGTAGCAAAGCAACACAATCCATGGCTACCAGCTTCATATTGCCCTTACCAAATTTTGTTTATTTTGTGGTACCCTACCCAACACCACTGAGTTGCCCTACCCAGCACCACTGAGGTGCCCTACCCAGCACCAGTGACGTGCCCTACCTAAAGTTATTGAGGTGTCCTACCCAGCACCAGTGAGGTGCCCTACCTAATACTATTGAGGTGCCCTACCCAACACCGCTGAGTTGCCCTACCCAGCACCACTGAGGTGCCCTACCCAGCACCAGTGACGTGCCCTATCTAAAACTATTGAGGTGCCCTACATAGCACCAGTGAGGTGCCCTACCTAAAACTATTGAGGTGCCCTACCAAGCACCACTGAGGTGCCCTACCTAATATCATTGAGGTGTCCTACCCAGGACCACTGAGGTGCCCTACCTGGTACCATACCTAGCACCACTGTGGTGAACTATCTGGGAATCAGCTGCTCCCGTGTTAAATGTATTGCCCTTACCAAATTTTGTTTATTTTGTGGTGTCCGGCCCAGCCTCACTGAGGAGCCCTACATAGCACCACTGCGGTGCCCTACCCAGCACCACTGAGGTACCCTACCCAATACCAATGAGATGCCCTACAATGCACCACTGAGGTGCTCTGCCTAGTACTACTGAGGTGCCCTACCTAGTACCACTGAGGAGCCCTACCAAGCACCACTGTGGTGCCCTATAATGCGCCACTGAGGTGCTCTGCCTAGTACCACTGAAGTACCCTTCCCAGCACCACTGAGGTACCCTACCCAATACCAATGAGATGCCCTACAATGCACCACTGAGGTGCTCTGCCTACTACTACTGAGGTGCATTATCTAGTACCACTGAGGAGCCCTACCAAGTACCACTGTGGTACCCTATAATGTGCCACTGAGGTGCTCTGCCTAGTACCACTGAAGTACCCTACCCAGCACCACTAAGGTGCTCTACCTATGGCCAATATATACTAATCAATCGTAACAGCATTTCCGTTGCCATGTGGTTTAATTGAGCCCTTCAGGGCAGATTTAGGCCCATATCTACTAAGCAGCTATCTTGCTCATGTCAAAAGTAAAGCTTTCATCACCACATGGCTTCAACGAGCCCTACTGTCCAGATTTGAGCATTTGTAATGTTTGTCAGGGCATTTTTTTTGCTGGAGAGCAATGGTACCAAAAGGCTTTCAATAAGTCCTAACCATCTTTAGCCAATCACTACATCGCCGATTTCTACCCCCATTGTGATCTGGCCGACTTCCTGGACACACCTCATTTATCATCATGTGGCTTTCACCAAGCCCTCATTGTAGATTTAATAAAGCAGCTTCCTTGCCCATGTCCAAGGATACATTGTTTTCCTTGTCATACGGCTTCCAACAAGCCCACATAGTAAATTTCAGCCCATAATTTACTAAGCTTCATCCTTGTCCATGTCCAAAGACAGGCTTTCTCCTTACTATGACAATCTGGCCCACTACTCAGATTTAGTTACAAACTACAGCTACCCTTCGCTGTAAGGAGAGGGACCCGACCACAAATATATATATATATATATATATATATATATATATATATATATATATATATACTAACTACTTGCCCGTCAAACATGACAGGATTAAAATTGTAAGGCTGGCAATGCTGTTTGCCACACAATTTGAGGCTTTGGCTCCTCTGAGCACCTTTGACGCTCATCGTGAGCCCGTCCCTTTTTTTTCTCACTTAGGCTATTTTTGTTCGGAAAAAATCACTAAATATGCCTCCAATTAACTTGCAACCTCACTCACAAGCTCCCTGGCTCTCCCCATGTGCTATGTGTGTGTGTGTAGGTGAATTTGTGTCATATTTTTTGTTTTTAGCAGGTCTTTTGAGTTCCGTGGTTCGGTCGTTAAAGTCGTAATTTTCAGAGACCCACAGTCCATCTACGTGCTTCAGTTTTTAAGTCCTACAAGCTGTAATTTGTGCACTTTCGGTGCTCATTGCAGCCTAAGTCCAACATGCCTCAACTGCTTGCTACACGAATGAGCACCTTTGGCACTCATTGCAGCCTACGTCCCGCTTGTTGCAGGCATCAACTGCTCGTTTCGCTTTGCGAGGCTCGCAAAGCGTGACCAACAGCCCGTATATCCACAACTATTATAGGTGATATATACACACAATTATCACTGTCTAACACTATTACAGTGTATGGGTAATCCTGGTAGCAATGTCCATTTCCATTTAATGATATTTCAAGCTCGATGAGACTGATGTTAAAGTCCACATATAACTAACATCGCTGCCCCAGGTCTATGTTGTGCAGATATTGGCAGCACTTGTACCTCACATTGTCACTGCCGCGAAGGTTATTCATCTTTTCTTCCAGACAAATGTGCAGCTACCTAGGGCCTCATTCTATTATCGGCCGTAAATCGGCCGTAAGGCTGCGATTCCTTGCGGGGGTTCTGTTAACTCGCGATTCTATTATACGGCCCCGCAAGGATCTCCTTTTACGGCCGGCCGCATATCTTGGAACCGGCCGTAAGCTGTGAAATATAAAAACTGAAAAATAAATTCAAGCCTGCACTGTACAGCTCTGTAAATGCTAGGGATCATATTGGGGGACATGAGGATTAAAAGGAACCCACTCTCAAGCTTGCACATCAGCCCAAACCCGAGTTCAAATTAACTGTTTATTTTCCGGCTGCGGCGTGGGCGGGTCTGAGGTGCTCCAAGCACTCTGGACTTTTTACATGGATATTTTACGGATATTAAAAATAAAATATTTTACGGATTTGAGTACAGGATAATTATGTGCTATTTTTTCTAACACCTAAAATCCCTTTATAGTCTTCTCAAAGTGCAGGATGGCTTTATTTGAGCTATTTTATGTGCTTAATTGGTGCTAGCGAGACCTCTTTCCTGCAAGTAAGCTGCGGCTCGTTTTTAGCCTTGCAGAGAGGTTTCCCGGAGCAATTGAATTGCAAATCTCTTGCGGCCGTTTTAGATCAAAGGCTTTCCTCCGGCGCGAGCGGCCGCAAGAGATAGCAAGGCACCGGCCGCAAGCCTGCCGGAGTCCCCGGCCGTAAGGGAATAGAATAGCAGAATAGCTTGCGGCCGGTCCTTGCGGCCCAGCAACGGCTGCGGCCGATAATAGAATGAGGCCCCTAAAGTGCAGAAAATTTCCTGGAATCTTGTGCATGATGCACCTTATTATTGAATAAGAATAAAATCCTCATATAACCCTAAAAAATTTTTTTAAAGGACCACCCACATTTTTTTTTTAAGTTAATCATTTTGAAGTCCTACACTTAAAAATATGTAATAATTTATAATTATAAATACTACTAAAAATATTACCTCCCCATATTTATTATCTTTATAAGCAATAATGAAGCTGCA
This sequence comes from Discoglossus pictus, assembly GCA_027410445.1. NCBI lineage: Eukaryota > Metazoa > Chordata > Amphibia > Anura > Alytidae > Discoglossus > Discoglossus pictus. Next base: position 460,239,779 of record CM050164.1, read on the forward strand.
GAATCTACTATTTTGGCTTTGGCAGATCAATTTTCCTGAGGTGGGAGGAGGCTGTGGTAGATACATCTGCCAGTGGTATCATGAGGACTAATATGAAGCTCATTAGTATATAAGAGACCTGAGAAAGTTACAGGCAGCAGGAAAGAAAGCGAAATGGAGCCGCACAGTAACAAATAATTGCAAATAAAAATTGCAAAATATAAAGGTTGTGTTTATTTTTTTGTTTTTACCCAGAATAATATTTAGTTACTCGATAAATAATAAAGAAAGAAATTATCACAGTTGTGATTTAACACCTCACCATGTGGAAACCATAAATAATATATAGTTCAGGAAAAAAATTAGACAAACAAATGGTACATTTTTACGATACTGGTAAACCCAGCTTAACGATACCCCTTTGAGCCCTGATTCGCTATAGAGCTTTTTTTTCTCTGTAATTCTCTGCTTAGCACTAAACCTCACAATAGCGTGGTTTGTGAGAGACAAATCCTGTTTAACCCTTTAAATTCCCTCTCAGCACTCTCTGATGGCTCTGTCTGAGCGATATGGCGATAAAATGCCCTGTTTAGCGCAGTTTCACATAGTGATTCTACATGCAGCAACGCATGTGAAGCGTTAAACGGGGCATTGATGTATCTATATAAGTATTTACCAGTATATATATATCACACTATGTACATTTACCCCTATATTTATGTCTGACTATCTATCTATTTTTTTTATCTATCTATCTATCTATCTATCTATCTATCTATTTATCTATCTATCTACTGTATCTATCTCTATAATTTATATAAACTTACCAACACTATGTGTGTATTTTCCCAAGGCCCTGCATATTATAGATTGATGGAGGTCCCACTCTCACTGGTCATGGTAGTCCTCCTTGCTGGGACTTGGGAATAATATACCCATCCATATAAAGATCTCCTAGTTCTGATCATGTATCCTGCGCCAGTCCATCCAACACTCCCGAGCTCGGCCTTGTAGCCCACACAACCATGACATGTATGGAACATTCTCCCTGATCTCATCCCGTGTTGGCAGTAATGAGACCCCCAGCTCAGGACACGACTCTGGGTGTCTTTATGTCTAACATATTGCAAATGTGTTTCTAATGGAGCCAATCACGGCATCCTCAGGAAGTTGGGCTCAGTGCACTGGAAGCTCCTCGCTCTGTCTCAGCGCACAATTTCCAGACATCAATTTTATAGCTATAAAAAAGAAGACTTAGAGTAACCTCCATCATTATAGACTGGAGCTTGGGAATTGGTGCAACTATCACCCAGCACAGTGCACGGTCGAGCAATCTGGGGAGGATTTGCACTTTACTACAACAGGGGGAGATGGAATTTGGATTTATAGAGGACTTTGCATGCAAACCGTGTCCTCAGGATGATTTATAGACCTGGTAATCTCTTGGGAAGGAGATAGGACAGTGCAAACGGGATCTTATATTCTAGTATATTGTGAATTACAGACAGTCACAGTGAGTTATTAAAGCAAAACTGAGCACATTCTGTTCAGATACTTTACATTAAAATATGGTTTTATTAATTAATGGGCTATAATGCAGATAAATTACATTAAAAGGAGACAGGGTTTTGATTGTTTCATTCCCCTCAGTCCTAATCATGGATTGAGAGCTGGCTAAAAGACAGGAAGCAAAGGGTTGTTGTAAATGGAACATACTCCGATTGGACTAATGTGGTAAGTGGGGTTCCTCAGGGTTTAGTATTAGGTCCTCTCCTTTTTAACATATTTATTAATGACTTAGAGGAAGGATTGGAGTGTGGTGTCTCCATTTTCGCTGATGACACGAAGTTGTGCAAGGTAATAAAATCAGAAAATGATGTACTTTCCCTCCATAGGGATTTACATAAATTAGAGAAATGGGCAGGTAAATGACAGATGAGATTTAATACAAATAATTGTAAAGTTATGGATTTGGGAAAGAAAAATAAGTATGCAATTTAGAATCTTAATGGATTAAATCTAGGGGTATCAGAGATAGAAAGGGATTTGGGAGTACTTGTGGACAACCACCTAGGTAACAAGTGCTCAATGCCAAGCAGCAGCTGCAAAGGCAAAAACAATATTAGCATGTATTAGGAAGGGTATAGAAGCAAGGGAAGCAAATATAATTCTGCCACTATACAAATCTCTAGTACGCCCTCATTTGGAAAATGGAGTACAAATTTGGGCACCACTTCATAAAAAGGACATTTTAGAGCTGGAAAAGGTATAAAGAAGGGCTACAGAACTAATAAGGGTAATGGAGGGGCTAAGTTATGAAGAAAGACTAACCAAATTACATGTATTTTCTCTAGAAAAAAAGTTATGAAGAAATACTAACCGGGTTCGATAGACAATTTTACAAAAGGGATTGGATATATGTTGAATAAAAGGGTATTTAGGGTGATCCTGGATAATTAGAGGAGTATTGATCCAGGTAGGAATCCGATTGCCAGTATCTGGGTCAGGAAGGAATGTTTTTTTTTGTCTGCCTTCAAGTAACAATTAATCCACATATCACAAGGATTAGAGGGGATCTAAAAAGGTTGAAATTGCTGGACTAAAAGTAACTTTTCCACCTTAATTACTATTATGTAAAGGTAAAAAGAAAGAGAGAGAGAGAAAGAAAGAAATAAAGAAAGGTACAAAAGAGGAAGAAAGAAAGGTTAAAAAGTAGAGAAGAGAAAACAGATAGAGAAAGAATGAATAAAAGAAAGAAAGAATGAATGAAAGAAAGGATGAAGTAAATGTTAAGAATCAAAGAAAAACATACATACAAAGAAAGAAATAAAGAAGAAAAATAAAACAGAGAAAAGTAAAACAGTGATGGACGGAGAAAGTGAAATAAGAGCAAAAGACAGAGAAAGGAAGAAGAAACAAGAACATGATAGAACATGGAATAATGTCTAGGATATGTGGGGTGGGTGTGCTGTTCCAGGGTTTTGGGTGGTAGCAGTGACTCACCCCCCATTTCTCCAGCCTGACAGTGCAGAGTATATAATAGATCAGTACTGAGCACAGCCCCCCCACCCCACAGGTCATGACACAATAGGATGGGAGGAAAACAATTAGTTGATTCAGCCAATTGTGGCCGGGGTTTAATCATTAACTGGAGGGAGCTGCCTTTTGTTGGCTGAAGATGAATTCCCAGCAGATAAAAACTTCTGAAGGAGAATGTGCGTTGGGAGGTTGTGGGGTGGGGGGTTCTGGGAGTTCTTTGATACAACCCCAGGCCAGTCAAAGGGTTAATGGCATCTGCATTATATATAACAGTGTCTGTGTAATATAACTCTGGATCGCACATTAAGATGCGATCATGCACATGCTCATTTATATAAAGAGACAGATACATACACAAAGTGTAGACTGTGATATGCTCTGCAAAAGCGCATTAAAAGCATGTGGGATATTGAAATCAGTGTAATAAAGCAAATATAACACTATTAAATAGTAATTCACCCTGGATGGAAGTCAGGTCCACATACTCCCTCACTCAGTTATACTGTCCAATGAGGATCTCCTGAGGGTTCTGCCCCATCTATATCAAATGGACATCCCCAGATGTTGTTTTTATGATCCAATCAGATTTTGGTAGCACAGGATTCTCACTGTAAAGGAGAACTGGCACGCATTTGCTTCCTTACTTTTAGTTACATATTAGGATTAGCTCACCACAAGTTAAAGTATTTGTTTTCACTTTAGTACAATAGTTCTTTTTTTCTACATGAAGCATAGCAGTGTCCCATTAAAGAAGCTCTGAACTGTCATATGGATAGTATTCTCTTATGAAGAACTTGACTTGATAATTAACAAAGTGTTTTTAGATCGATTAAAATCAATAAATACAGTTATTTTGATATTGATAGTATTCAAATTTCTTTGAATGTCAGTTGACATTTTGCATTTTTACCAAATAATGCTCAGAGGAAATATTTATTCAGTTCTGTTAATAAAAAGTACATTTGTGTTCACATTTGAATGTCTAAAAATAAATTAAAAACTTATTTTCTGCTCAGAATTTTAAGAAATACAGTTATTGCAATGCTCTCTGGAAACTGGGCGGGGACATGCAAATTAGCCCACAATGCATTTTCAATATCCCTTTATACATGGCTCCTTTTATGCATATGCTCGCTGTCTTATACAGCTTTAAAGCTTAGTATAGTTTTGTTGAAAGACTGCCATTCTAAATTACCGCTTGACAACAGGACTAAATGGAAGTTCCAGTAGGAGAGCCCTTCCTCTCAGGCTACAGACAGACTCCAAGATGGAATCCCAATGACATAGGCAGCTAAATATAACATTTTAAATTCGTTTCTAATGTTGTTAGATTGTTACATTCTTCACAAACCTGACAAATACAGTAATTTATTTAGATTTATTCCGATTTTGCAGTTAAAACATTAAAGGAACACCGCGGTCATATTTTACAATGTATCTGAAAAGAGGCAACATGTCTTTAGAATATAAAAAATAATAAATAAATAATAACACAGTATCTAATTTATTACCTCTTATATGTAATTATGCTGTTCTGGAATCTGCCATATTGGGTTCAGCAGATAAACTTCCTGCTGTGGGAGGAGATTTTGTATTCACAGGAAGTGTCTGTCTACTCATTAGGAGTGTGGCAGTGACAGCTGCCAGTGCTATCAGCAGCAAGCTCATCAAGGACGCAAATACACTCCCCCCTACAAAAAGGAACAGAGATCAACAAGCATACAATAAAGAATGATTTTATATAAAAGTTGCAAAATGAAAATACTATGTTTATGTATTTATTTTTGTAAAAAATATTTTGTCCATTATCACGTTTACTTATTCATGCAAGAAAAATGACCAAAATTGCCCTTTAAAGGCCTATATTTTCTATCATACTTAAAAAAATATATATTTATAATAATACAAAAGAAGTGCTGTATGATAAATGAATGTGGGTGTGAATTTGGGCCAATATCTACATATTAAATGTCTATTCATTTTCTTCTATTCTGTTATTAAGAGCATGAGAAATGTGAACAGAAATATCTTTTTAAATTGAATTATATAAAGCATAAGACAGAATATTATACAAAGTGTCTGCCTGTATATATTAAACATTTAAAACATAGGATAGAGCGAAAAAATCCATTAGGCGTTAAAGGTCTACTGAACTTTACATTAAGAGTAAATTCATATCTTCTGTGCTTTTTATAAATATTTGAGTGATATATTTTTGGCTTATTTGCAACAGAATATCACTACTCATATTACTCAGTATAGGAGCAGCCACTTTGCCTCTCACTGTGATCCTCCTCCATGTTTTTTAGTTGCAAAGATGATGTCACTGTTGGAGGCGGAGCTACCTGTACTACTGGGCGGCTGCACTTACAACATGACAGGGGGAGCCTTTCTGCTAGTGTTCTACTTTATTAAATAAATATTGGGAGGGGTTTACTTGGAATTTTCCCACATGAAAAGAGAAGAGCTGTTTTCCCTGTAGGAAACAGTGTATAGCAAATCAAGGGATGCCATGTGATGCCCTTGAGATGCTTAGTAAATCCCCCCCATATGGAAAATATATTCTTGTACAGCATACATGCCTTAATAAAAAATAATTACAATTAAATCATGAATATTTATACAATATAAATAGCATGTCCTTATATATATTATTATTAATATTATTATTATTATTGTTTATTTGTAACGCGCCAACATATTCTGTAGCGCATTAAATAGGGAATAATGTAGGGAACAAAATTGTAAAGCTGGCAATGGTTTTGATCCTCTGAGCACCTTCGGAGCTCATTGCCAGCCTCTCCCTCCGTGTACTTCAACTTTCCTGTTTTGTAATGATGTTGTGTGGAATTAAGGCCTTATGTCTTCAGATAGTATTTTTCACAATAGATACTGTCATTTTTGCTTCCTCTAGTAGTGTTTTGGTTTATTATAGAAAATGCAAACCTCATGGAGGATGGGGATTAATTAGGATTATTTATCAAATGGAGTTAAAACGTTATGATTAATACATTCTTGGCCAAGGGTTCATTAAAGAAAAGTCTGAAAATCCTGTTTGCTGCATTCAGAAATTGATTAGAAGATCTTCAAGTGTGTTAAAGGGCTACTGTAATTGGGGAAAAACATCACGTTTTTGAAGCATATACCGTATTTATCGGCGTATAACACGCACTTTTCTCCCTGAAAATAGGGGGCAAATGATGTGTGCGTGTTATACACCGATATTCCCTCCTCCCTCCTCATCCTCAATCCCCCCATCCTCACTCTAACCCCCCTCCGCATTCTAAACTCCCCCCTCCTCAACCTAAACCCCCCTCCTCAACCTAAACTCCCCTCCTCAACCTAAAACCCCCTAAATACCTCCTCCTCACTTACCTGCTTCTGCTCTGGCCTCCGCTCCGCTCCTTGACCCGGTGCGCATGTGACGTCACATACGCGCCACGTCATTAGCATATACTGGGTGAAGGAGCGGAGCGGAGGCCGGAGCAGAAGGAGGGAGGATGAGGAGGGAGGTTGAGGAGGGGGTTGAGGTTGAGGAAGGGGGTTGAGGTTGAGGAGGGGGGTTGAGGAGGGGGTTGAGGATAGGGGGGTTGAGGATAGGGGGGTTGAGGAGGGGGTTGAGGATAGGGGGGTTGAGGATAGGGGGGTTGAGGATAGGAGGTTGAGGAAGGAGGATGAGGATGGGGGGTTGAGGAGGGAGGTTGAGGAGGGGGTTGAGGATGAGGAGGGAGGTTGAGGTTGAGGATTTTGCTTCAAAGTTCTTTATTTGAAATGTAATTTTGTCCCCCTGAAATCTCCTTCTTAAAATGAGGTGCCTGTTATATGCCGGTGCGTGTTATACGCCGATAAATACGGTAATAAGAAACAACAGGAGGAATTGACCAAGAACCACAAATAGCTAAGATAGGAAATTGTTGTTTAGTCCTTCAGTCGTGTCTGACTCTCTGTGACCCTATGTACCAAAGCAAACCAGGCACATCTGTCAGCCAATGCCCCTCTGAGCTCCCTCAAGCTCATGCTCATTATTTCAATTACCTCATCTATCCATCTCTTCCTCTACTGTACCCATCTTCGTGTGCCTTCAATCTTTCCCAGCCTCAGAGTCTTCTCTAGGGAATCCCACCTTGGCCAAAATATTTGAGCTTTAGCCTCATGATCGAACCTTCCAGTGAACAGTTTGTCCTGCTTTCCTGTAGTATTGATTTATTGGATCTTCTTGCAGACCAAGAGACTCTCCAACACTACAATTCAACTGTGTCAATAGTTAATTTAGGGATGTACATCATTGACACTTGTGATGCTTAGTAAATACCCCAGATTTTAGCAGCTATGTAAACCATTAGCATAACTATGTTTAGAGAAAATCCTAGCTGTTCATCTTGTAGCTTCCATCTTGTTCACGTAATCTGGCTTCATTCCATCTTGAGGCTTCCATTTCTAGTACTCCAGTAGCTTGAGGGGGAGGTTTATCCTACTGGACTTGCTCTTCAATGTAGTTCTATTGTCAATTGGCTTTGTATAGGCATGTGTGGGAATTTATTAAGCATCTGAAATGAGGTGAGGAAGGCTGCAATGGTAACTTTTCCTCATAGGCATAATACATACAGGGATGCATGTCTCAGCCCCATTATCTCAATACATATGCCTTACAGGTATCTAATCATGTTAAGAACAAATGAAAAATGTCTGACACCATTAAAGCAAATCTATCTGCTTCCTCTGTTAAGCCTGTAATACCCTTCCCAGTTACAGCTCTGATCCTCAATCTTTATCCTCAGTCTTCTGGCCATCCTGGAAAAAGGCCTCTTCAGTCTTGATCGAAGACCCTCACTTCCTCATCTTTGGGTCATGTCAAAGCCCATACAAAAAAACTTGAAAGATGTAACTCTAAATTACAGTTGTCCTTGACCCCCTTGGGTACACTCCTTGGTGTTTGCATTAGAGCAAGTGGGGCATAGGTTATAGGGGTCATAACCCCCCATCCCCCCCCATCTGCCATTATCACGGCAAAAAATGGTATAGCTTTAAAGCTTTAATTACAGTGAGGGCCGCAACGAGATGATTCACTTTACACGTTTGTCTTGATTTATTACTGGGGCCAAGTAATTGCACTTTCCCCACTGGATCACTACATTGTCATGGTGAAGGAGCTTGTGTATCTCAGTGAAGCTGTGAGCTATACCATGTAGGGTCACGCAAGATAGGCAGGTCATAGTGGAGAGGTCAGATAAATTGTGGCCCACTGCAGAAGGAACTGGCAACCCACTCCAGTATCTTTGCCAAGAAAACCATATGGATAAGCACAACCAGAAACATAGACAGATGTGCCTGGTGTGCTACATCCATATGGTCACAGAGAATCGGATACAACTGAACAACAATTGCACTAAGTAAAAATACATGTAGAGCAGCGAGAGAGTTATAATTCGCACAAACTCGCCACGGGTTACACATTAGGGTTTGTTATTAGCAGCAAGTAATAGCAACATTAGTTCTTACGTGTTTCTTTTTAAACATAACATTTCCTGTGGGAACAACGTAATCAAGTATTCCTCAAATGATAGTGATTCTACGAGGAAGGCTTGTCGATTACTTTGTGGTGAGTAAAAAATATGTCAACCTATTCTAGATTCACTAAGCTATTACAAGGCCATGAAAGAGCTGCCGTTAGCAATCTTTAAACTGACAGACCAATGTCTACTTACATTTAAAGTGCCCAATAGTAAAATTAAATTCCGCTACGGTTCACTTTTTGTTGAGCGGTCTTTCAAATTACTAAACTTGATAATGGGCAAATGTTTTAAGTATTCAAAAATAAATACAACCTTCACATTTTTTACTTTCTATACGCTATTATTCTTGACTATGGGAATTCATTTTCTTAGATGGCTGATTATGGCCTCCATTTCATGGATCCCATAAGAAAAGAACTGAGGCCTCCATTCCATGGAGCCCATAAGAAAAGAACTGAGGCCTCCATTCCATGGCTCCCATAAGAAAAGAACTGAGGCCTTTATTCCATGGCTCCCATAAGAAAAGAACTGAGGCCTCCATTCCATGGCTCCCATAAGAAAGGAACTAAGGCGTCCATTCCATGGCTCCCATTAGAAAAGAACTGAGGCCTCTATTCCATGGCTCCCATAAGAAAAGAACTGAGGCCTCTATTCCATGGCTCCCATAAGAAAAGAACGGAGGCCTCCATTCCATGGCTCCCATAAGAAAATAACTGAGGCTTCCATTCCATGGATCCCATAAGAAAAGAACTGAGGCTTCCATTCCATGGATCCCATAAGAAAATAACTGAGGCTTCCATTCCATGGAGCCCATAAGAAAAGAACTGAGGCCTCTATTCCATGGCTCCCATAAGAAAAGAACGGAGGCCTCCATTCCATGGCTCCCATAAGAAAAGAACTGAGGCTTCCATTCCATGGATCCCATAAGAAAAGAACTGAGGCTTCCATTCCATGGATCCCATAAGAAAAGAACTGAGGCCTCCATTCCACGGAGCCCATAAGAAAAAGAACTGAGGCTTCCATTCCATGGATCCCATAAGAAAAGAACTGAGGCTTACATTCCATGGAGCCCATAAGAAAAGAACTGAGGCTTCCATTCCATGGAGCCCATAAGAAAAGAACTGAGGCCTCCATTCCATGGATCCCATAAGAAAAGAACTGAGGCTTCCATTCCATGGAGCCCATAAGAAAAGAACTGAGGCCTCCATTCCATGGAGCCCATAAGAAAAGAACTGAGGCTTCCATTCCATGGCTCCCATAAGAAAAGAACGGAGGCCTCCATTCCATGGCTCCCATAAGAAAAGAACTGAGGCTTCCATTCCATGGATCCCATAAGAAAAGAACTGAGGCTTCCATTCCATGGAGCCCATAAGAAAAGAACTGAGGCTTCCATTCCATGGATCCCATAAGAAAAGAACTGAGGCCTCCATTCCATGGATCCCATAAGAAAAAGAACTGAGGCTTCCATTCCATGGATCCCATAAGAAAAGAACTGAGGCTTCCATTCCATGGATCCCATAAGAAAATAACTGAGGCTTCCATTCCATGGAGCCCATAAGAAAAGAACTGAGGCCTCTATTCCATGGCTCCCATAAGAAAAGAACGGAGGCCTCCATTCCATGGCTCCCATAAGAAAAGAACTGAGGCTTCCATTCCATGGATCCCATAAGAAAAGAACTGAGGCTTCCATTCCATGGATCCCATAAGAAAAGAACTGAGGCCTCCATTCCACGGAGCCCATAAGAAAAAGAACTGAGGCTTCCATTCCATGGATCCCATAAGAAAAGAACTGAGGCTTACATTCCATGGAGCCCTTAAGAAAAGAACTGAGGCTTCCATTCCATGGAGCCCATAAGAAAAGAACTGAGGCCTCCATTCCATGGAGCCCATAAGAAAAGAACTGAGGCCTCCATTCCATGGATCCCATAAGAAAAGAACTGAGGCTTCCATTCCATGGAGCCCATAAGAAAAGAACTGAGGCCTCCATTCCATGGAGCCCATAAGAAAAGAACTGAGGCTTCCATTCCATGGCTCCCATAAGAAAAGAACGGAGGCCTCCATTCCATGGCTCCCATAAGAAAAGAACTGAGGCTTCCATTCCATGGATCCCATAAGAAAAGAACTGAGGCTTCCATTCCATGGAGCCCATAAGAAAAGAACTGAGGCTTCCATTCCATGGATCCCATAAGAAAAGAACTGAGGCCTCCATTCCATGGATCCCATAAGAAAAAGAACTGAGGCTTCCATTCCATGGATCCCATAAGAAAAGAACTGAGGCTTCCATTTTATCGAGCCCATAAGAAAAGAACTGAGGCCTCCATTCCATGGAGCCCATAAGAAAAGAACTGAGGCTTCCATTCCATGGCTTCCGTAAGAAAAGAACTGAGGCTTCCATTCCATGGCTTCCGTAAGAAAAGAACTGAGGCCTCCATTCCATGGAGCCCATAAGAAAAGAACTGAGTCCTCTATTCCATGGATCCTTTTAAAAGAAGGCTGATCCACAACTATGGGAGTTTTAAAAAGCTAAGTACTGGAGCTATTCTATGGTTCCATAGTTCTTATAAAAGGTGTGTCCTTGTAACAAGCTTTCTATTAGTCCTGTTAAAAGTATTGGCTATTTTAGCTAACACGTTTTGTGCAGAGTGACGCTCTTTCAACATTCAACATTTGAAACTAAAATGGTAGTTTTACAGCAGTATAATAATGTAGTTTGTCAATATATATATATCTTATTAAATAAATTAATACATTTTAGATATAACACTAGAATGTTTTTTAAGGCTATTGATAAGGGTTTATGTGTAGGGTTTACCATAATTGTACATTTTAATAAATATGCTACATTATATTTTATTTGTGATGTGAAATGTGATTGCTAATGAATGACTTAGGGCCTCATTCAATTGTGATTTGGCCAATTGAATAGGGCTCTAAATAAGCACATAACATATTTTTTTAAAGAAGTTTTTAGTTAGTAAACATCTATCCAAAAGCAAGGTTTTCACTAACTAAAAACTTCTTTAAAAAAATATGCTATGTGCTTATTTAGAGCCCTATTCAATTCACAATTGAATGAGGCCCTAAGTGCATTATATCATTGGAGTACATTGCTATTCTCACCATATAAACAAGCAGACTGCAATACCTGTTAGAACATCAAAGTATCCAATTAGTATTTGGGAGCTGTTCATAATAATGCAATACAAACAATACTAAACATCTTAGGAAAAGGATTTGTCTAGTATGATATATATATATTTGTCTAGTATGATATAAATATATCATACTTACATTTGTAAGTCCATCTGCAAGTCTAAAAATAAGTTTAAAAACTTATTAACAGCTCCAGATTCCCAGAAATACTGTTATTGCACTGCATTCTGAGCCACTGGGCGGGGACATGCAAATGAGCAGATAATGCATTCTTGCTCTTAAATCCAAGTATCATTATTATTTATATTATTTGTTTCTGTACGGTGGAGGACTTCTCTTGCTCTTTTGCTCACCATACACTATATATATATATATATATATATATATATACTGTATATATATATATATATATATATATATATATATATATATATATTAAAGTTTAAAAGTATATGGAAGTTTCCAGGATTATGTATGCAGCTGATAGAGGAGAATTGGTAGTGTGTGAAACATTTGTTTGCATGGAAAAGTCTCAAACATTAATAAACCTACCCTTATGGTTGCAAATTTCTTCAGTTTTCAGGCAGTTGCTTTTAAGAAGGAACTCCCCTGAAAATCCAAGCTAAATTAGCATAAAATTCAGAATTAGTTGTGGCCAATCAGAGACAGCTACAACAATGTATCAGTTTCCCTCTTAGAAAGTTCCTCAGGAGGCAGCAGTGATACTGACAGCTGATTCGCTGTTCCTTGGGGGTGGAGCTCACTTAAGGAATTTCAAATGTACTTTGAATCACAAATATACAGAATTCCTCAATAAATTATTCTATATAACTTTACGTAGGCTCCACAGAACACATAGGAAGTGGGAAAACAAGTCAATTTTTTAAGTTTATCCCCATTTTTTCTATCCTGTATAATAAATATACACCTTTTTCTACAATGTACAGTGGAACATCTATATTGCTCATAATCCATTCCTGAGGGATACTGAATCGGATGCCTATAGAATCAAGCTTTTCCATAAATATTAAGTAAATTTGGAATATTCTCTGATACGTAAATAAATAAAAATAGAACCAGAACTTTCCTTTACTGAGGAGCGATGATGGTAGAAGCTGAAGAGGAGCCAAGGAATTATTGTATAGAAGAGGAGCCACCAGTGGCGGAGCTAGTGAATGGAGGGCCCTGGTGAAAAATATTATTTGGGCCAGAAAAATGTTTGCGTTGGGACCCTCGGCCCCCGTCATCACATATAATATATATTAATATAATGCATATGTACATGTATATATCATTATATATATATATATATATATATATATATATATATATACATATATATACATATATAAATATATACAATGTATACAGTATATGTAGATATATTATATTGTATAGTGTGTGCTTATGTATGTTCATATTGCTTATTGGGTGTACTGTGTGGTTGTATTTATATATTTTTTAATATAATGTATATGAACATGTGTATCTAATTCTGCACATATATATATATATATATATATATATATATATATATATATATATATTGTGTATAATCCAACCCTAGCTTTGCTCAGGTATATGCTTAAGGGAAGCCATGTTTGATATGGTTATGGAATGCAAAAGCGAAGCCTTTGTGGGATCATTCGCATATCCCTGCCAAGGTTCGCAGAATGCAGTGTAATAACTGTATTTTTCAGGAATTCTGGGCATGAACGTTTTTTTAACTATAAATGTGAACTATATATATATATATACTGTATATATATATATATATATATATATATATATATATATAAAATATTTATATTTGTATAAACACTTGCATATATATACAATATATATATACATACAATAACACTATACAGCCAATATAGCATTATGTACATAAATATACAGAATTATGCAGATACGTATGTATACAGACCTTTATATGCACACACACATATCACATTTAGTATATTTATACTTACAAATACACACATTCAGCATGGCATATGAACACCTCAGCATAGGGCATCTATTAGATTTGACAAATATAAGGGCGGATGAATATAGAGGTATTTTAAACTGAATTTTACATTTCGTAAATCTTCTTTTTTTTGAGTCACATTGGTTACAAAGTTACAAAACGCAGCACTCCCATTCTCATTATTTAAGCTCTTGAGGATTTATTTGTACATGTCTTGCAGTAACAACGTGTACATTGTATTTTGTCAGACACAAAAAAATAAACCGTTAAAGTATCAATGGCGCGCAATGTTTCCCATTGGACGCCGTCCACGATACTGACAGTAACATTGCACTGGGATGGCGTCCATCTTTAATAAATGTGTATGTCTGTCAGTAAACACTATCATGGCATTAAAGAATCTCTGTACGCGCCAAGATTTGCCACAGTCTTGAGTCCAGGCTTCGGGATGCTATTGTGCTTTTTTGGAAAGCGTTGGGAATTGATACTCTTAATGTACAAAGAATAGTTTAAAAACCATCACATGATTGCTTCCTGCGTCCTGCGTAATGCGACTGCATATGGTGCTGTTTAAAATGGAACAATTATTCTCTATTTCGCCGAGATGACAGTCTAAAAGGATCCATCACACATAACAATATACAGCGAGAGAGTGCCCAGTTATACCGAGTCTTTATTAATCCCATATGTTTTGGTGTAAGAGCCCAGAATTCCTGTTTTTGAGTATCTATAAAAAATGAGGATTTGCAGGTAATTAAAGGCACATTCGCTATTATCTGTGGATACTTTTACAAAACTATGCAGTAAATATCTTTATCTGGAGTGTAGACATTGTATCATTTTACTGTTCAGGCATATTTCTAATGATATACCAAAAACAGATATTTTGCATAAAAAAAAAATACACATTTCTAACATGTAACAAATATAAACACTATTTTTATATTATAATATTATATATTTTAAATATACTTTATATTTTTTTTATATTTTTGTTATATTTTTTATATTTATTTTTTTTTTTTAATTTTTTTAAAATATGTTTACATTTTTTTATACTTTGTAAGATTTTTTTATATTTTTTAATTTTTTTAAGATTGTTTTAATTTTTTTTTTTTTATGTTTTAATTTTTTTTGTATTTTTTTGTATTTAAATACACATGTTCCAAATCTGCTGCACCTTTTAAATTGACATTAAAAACTGGCTATTCATTGCACTAGCAGTTTTTTCTGGAGTAAATCATTTTTTAAATATTAGAATTGATTTTGTGGCTCCTGCATGTGCGACTCAGTATGCTAATGTGTGGCGCAGAGAGCTAGATAACATTGGGGGTCTTTATTTTGGCCACTACAGAGACAGACAAGCACATTGTAATCCTAGTTAGCACATCAAATCAGCTAATTAATATGCATATTTGTTTTAAACATTTGACTAATTGCGTGATTATGCAGGAGAAATGCCGTAAATGTTGGTTTCTTTGCTAGTACCTGGAGGCATCCATGATACTTTGCTGAAGGTTGCATATGTGAGAAAGGAGCTTACATTTTTGGAAAGCAAGCTGTCTGCTTCTTTTCATGTCTGAGGGAAGGGGGTCAAGTGTTATCTACCAAAACTTCCCATGATATAACATCCCCCTCCCTTCTCTCCCTCAACTGTTCGGTAACTAAGTACATGGCCTGAGGCACCAAGGCATCAAAAAGGGCTCAAGCAGATAGTATGGAGACTTCCTATTAACATTAATCAGAAAAAAATACATTCTGCTGCACCTTGGAAGCCTCCAATGATGCTTTTGTAGAAGTTGTCTGTGTGAGAGGGACATTTACTTTTCTGGAAATCAATGCTTGCATCTATTTATCTGCCTGCTTCTGGGCCTTTAAGATGGTGGGGGTTGTGGTGTTATTATTTTTAGCCTGATCCAATTTCCTAACAACGCTTTCTGATGTTTGCCTCATCCATCCTTCTCCAATCCACCCTCTATCGACAGATAAAAAAGTGCTGAAGTGGATGGAAACATCCTATACATAAACATTAATTGCAATAAAACATAGTTTGATGTCTCTGCTGGGCCTTGGAGGCCTCCATTATACGTTCATATAAGTTGCGTGTGTAAGAGGGGTATTTACTTTTCAGGAAAGCAATGCTGTGGCGGGTTGTAGTGGGGTGGTGGTATTATTTTCAGTCTGATCCAATTATCTAACAGCCCTCTCTCTACTGGTAGATAAAAAAAACACCCTTACTGATTGAGGAAACTATGTAACAAAAACAAGATGGAATCCTGTATTCAAAAATTTGTTGCTAGTTTGTTACCTACTTTTTAGTCCTAAACGAAAGTGGTCTTTTACTTGGGGTGTAGGAGCACCAGGGCTTGATTAACCATTAGGCAAAATAAGCATGTGCTTAGGGCATCAAGGGAAGGGGGCACCACAGAAATGTTTCATTGACGGATTTACAATGGACCATATGGTGCAAACCTGAAAATGGCCTTTTCCGAGAATGTATTTATTTTTTTGCTGGGGTTTTCTCTTAGTATTTACTGGCCGTTACAAGACTGTTATTTAATGCATGGATATTGGAACAATCTGGTTGACTGTCTCTATCACTCAAAGTCCATAACTGGACGTAAGTTTAGACAGGCCCAGATTCACCTGCCTCTGTCTGATCCTCCATATATAAATATTTGAATGAAATTGATACCTGTGGCCAAAACTGCATCATGATTGTCCAGATGCAAATAATATAAATTACAGAAAAAAGTGTGATGTATATAAAAATATGAACAATGACACAATGACATATGGTGTTAGTTATTTCAATTTAGTAATTATTTGTATAGCTCAATGGACTTTTTCAATTTGCTTTCAAGTACGGTGTAAGTCTTTATATTTATACTTACTATATATAGATCGAAAGTGGCAACATTCATGGAAAAGCAAATGATAGCATATGTAACAAATAAAAATATCACATTATTTTAATTAGGGTGTTTAGTTTTCTTTTATAAGCTCTGAGCTTTATATTTTCCATGATGTATAGTTTACTAATGTATAACAATCTCTGAAATTTAAAAGGAGATTCTGAGGTGGGAAATACAGTATATTTTAAAGGGCCATTAACCTCAACGTAAGTGCGCTACATGGTGTTAGAGACTAAGATTGTATGTTAAAATGACACTAATTACACTAATAAAAGCTAAAAAAAATATAAAGTTTTAAATATCTTGTTTACATACAGTCTATTCTACCTACTGGCTGTTGCATGAGTAATTAGCAGAGTCATCAGTGCAGTGTGCACTGTGTGAGGCTCTATGGGGGGAGGCTGTGATTGATAGCACAGCATCTTTTGGACTCAGGTTTCTCTGCACTAACCAGATAACACATAGCTTTCCTGTTTTTAGGTAAGTACCAGTATTCCTTATCTGCACAGATAGATATGGTAAGGGTTACATTTTTTTAAGTTGGGATAAAGGCCTGGAGCACCAGTGTATGGAGCACTAACCCCACTGCACTAGTCTGCATTGCTCAAATTCCAGAGAAGCAAGAGAGCAGAAACCTAATTGTTCTGCCAGTAAGAACAAAAAAATAAACCTTGTTCGCGTCAAACTGGAATTATAATCAGTCTGACAAAAAACTTCCTATTGACTTAAATGGGGGACACATCAATGCAACATGATTGGTTACAGACATGGAGCAGTCTGTTGGCAGTCTCTAACATATATAAATACAGATTTCATTTTATTTGATTTCTCTGTGAAAAATGCATTTATTTCAAAAATTCAAAAAAGTATTTCAACATGTTTTTAGAATATCTTCATGGTCATGCGGTCCAAATTGTGCTAAATTATGTTGCCCTTTAATTAAATGAGCATAGACAGTTAGTGATCTGCTTGCTAATCCAATGCATTTTTTTAAGGTTTCAATTGTGTTCAGATATGTGATACTTCAGTTGTTGCACAACAAAGCAGCTTTGTTCTGCTTTACTGTGTGTTTGTGCTGTGTGAGAGAGAGAAAGACTGGTTTTGTTATGAAGCAGACCTAACATGGGGAATTTACACTTCTACACTTACTTTTAAGAAGTCCACAGAGTAAAAGTTTATATGTTTCTGGAACCTTCCTCTTTTCTTCCTGTTTTCACACATGTGTGCTGCCATGTTTCATCACTCACATATAACATATAATGCTGCTGTATACAGACACGCAGCATGTCACTGCTTGTCAACAACATGACACTGGTAGTGGGAAATACCTCCCCTTGTGTTTTAGTTCACAGCTGTGAAATATGGAAACACTGACATGAAAGAATGGTCAGTAAATAGCTGCATAAACTTGTTAAAAGACCACTGTAGTTTGAGAAAGACTTCACATATTTGTGAAGCATATAACAAACTAACACAATTAGCATCTATATAAGACCTGAGCATAACATTATTTTGTAAATAATTTTCAGTTTAGCAGATCTGCCTGAGTCATGGACTATTCCATGTTAGATGGCTAATCTGTCTGTAGCCAAAGGGGGAGTTTTATCCTACTGGAATTCACTCTCTATCCAATTCTATTCTCAAATATTACTTTGTAGTGAAAGTCAATAGAACTGAATAGAGATTCAAAGGAAAAAGCAGTATTAAGCTTTTACTGTGCATTTATAGAATTACTAGGTTGTATAAGCACTCAATCTCTTCACCTCCTTAATGAAGTATTGTGGCTGGAGTGAACAAGCCCAGGGAGTAGTGTAACCTGCTCTCCTGACCATGTACAAACACATTTTATAGTCATTAACCCCTATCGTACTGCAGTTGTGGTTTTGCCAATTTAGATAGCCCTCGTCCATGGAGCCTATATAGCCTGGGGACATGACTGAAAAACAGTTTTAATAGAGAAGTTTAATAAACATTTTATTCTTATTAAGCCCTATTTAACTATTGTTTAGAGAGCCTAACTACACATATTATATCAGGGGCAGACCTACCAGTGGTGCTGGTGGTGCAGTGCACCAGGGCCCTCCTCTGGGGGGCTCAGTGCTGTGTAATGCATTTTGCATTTTTGGCACCCATTCTGGCCCAACCCACCATGGCCCCACTGGCACTCTCCTGGGATTCCCCTTTGCCTCCTTGGCGCACACACCACCCTGGTCTTAAATTGGTGTGTGCCTGTTTAAAAAAGAGTCTGACTACTGAAGCTCAGAGACGTGGAAGTGTGGAGCAGTTCAGCACCCTGGGGATGTGTATCAGGGAAGAGGTGAGAGAGCAAGGGCTTGAAAGTGACCTCAAAGTATAGGGGGATGGGTACTGTGAGGGGGTAAAGGAGATAGGCATGTGTGCTGTGCGAGCTGGGTTCTGAGAGGGGTTGGGTGCTGTGTGGGGATTATGTGTATATATGGGTACATATATATATATTCGTAGACGATGTTGCATGAAAATGGAGCACACCTGTCCTGAATCTTCACACCGGCAGGAGGTAAGAGAAGGTGAGCAGCTATGGAAAGGGGTCTTGGGGACGGAGCAACAATGGGTAAGGGTCTTGGGAAGGTTTGCTGTTATGGGAAGTGGTCTCCGGGAGGGGAGCAGTTATGGAAAGAGGTCTGGAGGAGCAGGGGCGGCCCGTCCATTGGGGCGTCAGGGCAAACGCCCCCCCAAATATTTTCTTCACCCTGCAATAAAAAAAACACAACAATGTATTAGTATAACCCAAAAACAAATAAATATAAGGTGTACATCATCATTTCAAGTCTAAATAGTATTAAAATGAATTAAAGTTAGAAAAGGGACACTGTCACTTTAAAATAACTCTTGCGCTACATTAACTAATGCTGTGTATCTATCTATCGCCCCCTGCCTGCACCCTGTGTGATCAATTACAATAGTACTGTGTACACTAACCTTTAGACTCTTCTCTTCTCTTCAATGAGTCCTGGCCTGGCCCACTGACCGTTAATGCATGCCGCCCACCATCACAGTGACGATATGCATGGGCGGTCATAAATGTATCAATTAATAAATGACAGTCTTCCATCATTGACCAATCAATGATGGAAGGCTGTCCAGTTACTAAGTGATAAATCTAAACCCACCCAGACCGTTAGCCCTGAGCGCCCGCCAGCAAATAGAGCCTCGAGTTTGATTTTGATTGACTGATACAGTCAATAAAACCACCAGTTCCCTGTCCCTTCCCCCTTTCTGTTTCCTGACCCTGGTCACGCTGAGACTGAGAGACCTCCCTGGCTGAATCTACTCATCTGCTCTGCCTGCCTAACACAGTAAGTCTACACCTGCCTCTGCCTGGCACCTGCCCCTGCCCCTGGCCAAACCAAAACCCCTAGTAGCCCCTAATAAAAGTTAGGGGTGACCAGTTACCCCCAGTCCCCCACTATGCCTGCCTGGCCTGCCAGTGACACCTACCCAGCCACCCACCAACTACCACCGACGACCCTAGGCCTACAATGCCTGGTGCCAGTGCCACCCCCAGCCATCACCCCCATGTGGCCTGTGCCACCCCCGATCAGGCCTGCCCTATGCTAGCCTAGCTATGCCATCATGCCACCACCGGATTACACCGATCACGGGATCGGGGTAGTCGGGTGGTGAGCGGGGTGGCACAGGCCCACATGGGGGTGATCGGATCACCCCCTTGATGAGGCCTGTGCCACCCCTGATGACCTCCATGTATGCCACCCTGCCCGAGGCCCGATCACCACCGGGCCCCCGGCACCACCCCGATGCGGCCTATGCTACCCCGGGTATTCGGGCAGTGAGCGGGGTTGACCAGGCCACATGGGGGTGGATGTTCACCCCCATGAGGCCTGTGCCACCCCTGGTCGTGGCCTATGGGCGACCGATGGGCGCCTGACCGTGACCGACCCCACCCTGGATGAACCATTAACCAACTACCTAACCCCCCCCCCTATTTTTATTCCATTTTTAGAAGTAACAGGCATGTATATGTGCATGTCACTTCTAAAGATAAAATAAAAATAAGGGAAGGGAAAAAAAATACAGTAAAAACATTATTACAATTAATTTACACACAGTAAGCAAACACATTGTTAGTAACACAACACATCGTATACAAAAATAAACAGCTTTAAACAAACATTAATAAAAAATAAAATAAACAGCACATACACACATTGTTAGTACAGTTAGTAACACAACACATTGTATACAAAAATAAACAGCTTTAAACAAACATTAATAAAAAATAAAATAAACAACAGCACATACTTACCTGTAAAATTGACCCCTCCAGCGTTGGCCTTCTGTCCTCTCTGGATATAGTCGTGATGATGAAAAATAAATAATCCATGTTGATTGAAGCCAATGATCAAAAATTAAATAATCCATGTTGATTGAAGCCAATGATCAAAAATAAAATAATCCATGTTGATTGAAGCCAATGATCAAAAATAATCCAATCTTGATTGAAGCCATTGTCCATCCATCCATTCTGGCCCATTGAAAGAGGCCTCCAAAAAAAAAACCGACGCTCTAAAAAAAAAAAAAACAACACACTAAAAAGAGCTCCTCCTACAAGGAGCCCCTCCCGCGATTAATTGTTTTTTTCCCACGGTCTGCTATATATACTAATTTTTGAAGGACTCTGATTGGCTGAAATTTTTGATTGACATCGATTTCAACCAATGAGAGTCTTTAAAAAATTAGCAAATCAGCAAGCAGGTATGGAAGCCTGTAAGGGTAAAAAAGGTTAGTGTGAACTTGTTTGACCCTGTATGTATTATACATATTACAGGGCTATTTTATGTGATATACATGTTACAGGATAATATCCTGTAACATGTATAGCCAAAAAATAGCACTGTAATATGTATAATACATACAGTGTAATAGAAATGCATGAACAATATAATATATCATGAAATAAAGAACATCAATTAATCAAATAATAAATATCAATTAATATATATTGTTGTATGTATATGTTTATGTATATTTATGTGTAATTTTTTATATATATATATATATATATATATATATATATATATAAATTAATATCAAAATATCACAATAAATAAATATATATATATATATATATATATATATATATATATAACAATTTGATATATATATATATATATATATTTATTTATTGTGATATATTGATATCAATTTTTATATATATATATATATATATATATATATATATATATATATATATATATATATATATATATATATATATTTATATATATATATATATATATATTTTTTTTTTTGGGCCTATATGTTATTTAAGGTTTTTAAGGTACGGTTGGGGCCTATATGTTCCCAATTTGTTATTTAAGGTTTTTAAGGTACGGTTGGGGCCTATATGGTCCCAATTTGTTATTTAAGGTTTTTAAGGTACGGTTGGGGCCTATATGGTCCCAATTTGTTATTTAGGGTTTTTAAGGTACGGTTGGGGCCTATATGGTCCCAATTTGTTATTTAAGGTTTTTAAGGTACGGTTGGGGCCTATATGGTCCCAATTTGTTATTTAGGGTTTTTAAGGTACGGTTGGGGCCTATATGGTCCCAATTTGTTATTTAAGGTTTTTAAGGTACGGTTGGGGCCTATATGGTCCCAATTTGTTATTTAAGGTTTTTAAGGTACGGTTGGGGCCTATATGGTCCCAATTTGTTATTTAAGGTTTTTAAGGTGCGGTTGGGGCCTATATGATCCCAATTTGTTATTTAGGGTTTTTAAGGTGCGGTTGGGGCCTATATGGTCCCAATTTGTTATTTAAGGTTTTTAAGGTACGGTTGGGGCCTATATGGTCCCAATTTGTTATTTAAGGTTTTTAAGGTACGGTTGGGGCCTATATGGTCCCAATTTGTTATTTAAGGTTTTTAAGGTACGGTTGGGGCCTACATGGTCCCAATTTGTTATTTAAGGTTTTTAAGGTACGGTTGGGGCCTATATGGTCCCAATTTGTTATTTAAGGTTTTTAAGGTACGGTTGGGGCCTATATGGTCCCAATTTGTTATTTAAGGTTTTTAAGGTGCGGTTGGGGCCTATATGATCCCAATTTGTTATTTAGGGTTTTTAAGGTGCGGTTGGGGCCTATATGGTCCCAATTTGTTATTTAAGGTTTTTAAGGTACGGTTGGGGCCTATATGGTCCCAATTTGTTATTTAGGGTTTTTAAGGTACGGTTGGGGCCTATATGGTCCCAATTTGTTATTTAGGGTTTTTAAGGTGCGGTTGGGGCCTATATGGTCACACTTGCTCTTTTAAGGTTTTAAACGTTACAGTTTGGGTCTTAAACGTTCTAATGTTTTTTTTTTTTGTTTTCTATAACTTCCCAGGTGCAAACTATCTGTGGAATCAGATTTCTTTGGACTCGTTGGTTGACTTACTGGACGTGAATACCCCGAGAAGGAGCGTCAACTGTTGGTGAGTATCATTGCCTTTAATTTTCTGTCCATGTGTATAGGTGCAAATTTGATGGTGATGTAGTCTTGTCACATGAGGGTTTGCAATCTGTAATGTATACCAATGAAATCAACACACTGTTATTTTTAAGTAATTTTGTGACATAATATAAATTAATATACCGTGATCTCTTTCTTTTATTGGTATCAATATCAGAAATGAATACTATTGACTCTCTACTTGTGAAGCCTTTCGCCACCCTAACCTATGAGGAGAAGGTGGAAGTAAAACGGTTAGGAGCTGACCAACCAGAGATAAATCTGCAGCAAATCGCAAGAGATAGAGGGAAGCAATATGTCCGTAATTTCAATACTGAATGGTACAAGAAGAACGACTGGCTTTCTGGAAGCGTTTCTAGGAAGTCCTTATATTGTTTCCCATGCATCCTATTTGGTGGTGACGCTGCTTGGACCAAAACTGGAGTGACTGACGTCAAACATCTAGCTGACAAATTGGCAAAACACAAAAGTTCTAAAGCTCACTTGGATAACAGGATCAAGTTTGAGATGCTTGGACAGGCGAACATTGCTGTTCAACTGGACCAAGGATACCAAGTCAGCATTCAAAAACACAACGAAGAAGTGGCTAAGAACCGGTACATCCTTTCGAAGATAATTGATTGTGTTCGCTTTTGTGGCGCCTTTGAACTGGCATTAAGAGGACATGACGAGAGTGAAACATCGCTAAATCCAGGAGTGTTTAGAGGCCTGGTGGATTTGGTTGGCAGTATCGATAGTGCAATGGAACAGCATTTGAAGACTGCAACTGTGTTTAAGGGCACTT
Organism: Discoglossus pictus; assembly: GCA_027410445.1. NCBI lineage: Eukaryota > Metazoa > Chordata > Amphibia > Anura > Alytidae > Discoglossus > Discoglossus pictus. The sequence goes on from CM050164.1 coordinate 460,263,639, forward strand.
CCAAAACCGTGCAGAATGAGCTACTGGACTGCATGCATGAAGTTATAAAGGAAGTGATTCACCAAGAGCTTAAGGAAGCCCAGTTTGTGGCAATCCAAGCGGATGAAACAACCGATATTTCCGCTAGGACACAGTGCGTTGTAGTCTATCGCTACATTGACAAGAAGCATCAAGTGGTGGAAAGATTTGATGGCTTCACGGAAATGAAATCAACGGATGCAGACTCCATTGCTGCTGTTGTGCTGGAAACACTGAATACTGTTCTCCCAGAGCCAGAAGACAAGAAGAAACTCATAGCTCAAAGCTATGATGGTGCCAGTGTGATGCGTGGAGATCAAGGAGGAGTTCAAAGAAAAATAAAAGACGTGTACCCGAACGCACACTACGTCCATTGCTATGCTCACCAACTGAACCTAATAATGGAGAAAGCAGTTTCAAGGATTGGAAGAGTTAGAGTTTTTTTTTCAAACATAGGCGGCATACCATCTTTTTTTTCACGCTCTCCAAAAAGGACTGGAGTTCTGGATGAGGTAGTTGGTAGAAGACTTCCAAGAGGTGCACCGACACGATGGAACTTCAACGTTAGGACCGTGAACGTGATCTACGAGAACAGAGATGCGCTACTTGAGTGTTTCCAGACAATTGAAGCATGTCTAAACTTTGATCCAACATCTATACGGGAAGCCGCAGGTTTCATTGGAATGCTGGAAGACAGGGAGTTCCTTTACTTCCTTAAATTATTTCATTTAATAATGCCACATGTAGACATCCTCTATAGTCAGCTTCAGAAGCGAGACACGGATACTGTTTATATCAAAAAAGTCACAGAAGACTTTGTCGCCAGCATCCAGAAAATCCGGAATTCTGTGGAAGAGATAGAAGCAAGTTTGCCGAGCGATCTAACAGTCAACAGACGGAGTGCGGAGATCTCAACCTTGAGACAACTTTCAAGAGAGGTATGTGACATAGTGGTGGTTCATGCAAAAGAACGATTTTCATTTTCAAATCACCTAGTCAGTGCCAAACTTGTTCAAAGTGACTTGTATAAAACCCATGGCACTTGCTTTCCAACCCAAGCTCTGGAAGACACCGTGCAAGCATATCCAATACTGAAGAAGGAACAATTACGCACTGAGCTGTCACTTCTGTATGGGAAGACAGAGTTTCATACTTGTACAAGTGCTGTTGCTCTGCACAAACTTTTCCATCAATTTAATCTGCAGAATGATTTCACAGAGACAGTGAAATTATTAAGAATCCTGATTACAACACCAATGACTACTGCAGAATCAGAAAGATGCTTCTCAACATTGAAGAGGATAAAAACCTTTTTAAGAAGCACCATGTCCCTGGAGCGGTTGAATGCATTGGCGATGCTCTCAATGGAAAAGCAACTGATTTCCGAGATCCCACACTTCAATGAAAAAACCATTGAGAAGTTTTGTTCTTTGAAAGATCGCCGTGCAAAATTAAAATACAAGTGATTGAAGCAAAGAAGAATGCATACCCCCAAGGTGTGCAAAGATAAACTGCGTTAAGCAGCACCACCTCACACTACCAAACATAACTAGTGGTAAGTAAAGTATGAACGGTGTGTGGGTGTGCATATGGAAGGAGCTATGAAAGGTGTGTGCATGGTCAGTAACAATTGTTGAAGCCTTGGCGTGGTTTGAAGGAATTGGAGGCACTTCCAAGGGTAGCTGTCACTTGTGTACAGGAAGCAAGAATTCCATGTCTGTACAAGTGCTGTTGCTCTGCAGCAACTTTAGCATCAATTTAATCTACATAATTTAACAGAGTGAGTGAAGCTATAAGGAATCCTGCTTACAACAACGAAGACTACTAAAGAACCAGAAAGATGCTTCTCCACATTGAAGAGGATCAAAAAAGTAATTAAAAAGCACCATGGCCCTGTAGCGGTTAAATGCATTGGTTTGAAGGAATTGGAGGCACCTTCAAGGGTACGTAAAGTTCTCAGAAATGGCACCACCTCACTACCAAAAATAACTAGTGGTAAGTAAAGTATGAATGGTGTGTGGGTGTGCATATTGAAGGAGCTATGAAAGGTGTGTGAATGGTCAGTAACAATTGTTGAAGCCTTGGCGTGGCGTTACTGCTCATATGGTTATCCATATGCTAATTCAACGTGTTTGTTTGACATTGATTATTGTGTGGTCTAAACAGAAGTGAAATGTTGTTGTTTTCTTGAATCCCAAGATCCACTGGTTTGGGCCTATGCAGTGCTGATTGGTCTTCTAAGGTATGTTTGAGGCCTATATGGTCCCACTTGGTCTTCTAAGGTATGTTTGGGGCCTATGGTCACACTTGGTCTTCTAAGGTATGTTTGGGGCTTATATAGTCACACTTGGTCTTCTAAGGTATGTTTGGGGCCTATATAGTCACACTTGGTCTTCTAAGGTATGTTTGGGGCCTATAGTCACACTTGGTCTTCTAAGGTATGTTTGGGGCTTATATAGTCACACTTGGTCTTCTAAGGTATGTTTGGGGCCTATATAGTCACACTTGGTCTTCTAAGGTATGTTTGGGGCCTATATAGTCACACTTGGTCTTCTAAGGTATGTTTGGGGCCTATATGGTTCCACTTGGTCGTTTAATGTTTTTTAAGTATGGTTTTGTTCTTGAATGGTATGATTGATTTGCTTGTTTTCTTTCAACCCCAGGTGCAAACCCTATGTGGCTGCAGATTTGTTTCTACTCATTGGTCAACTTAATGAACGTGAATACCCTGAGAAGAAGAGCCGACTAATGGTAGGTGTCACTCCTTTAATTTTTCTGTTAATACGTATAGGTGCAATTATGATATTGCTGTAGTCTTGTCACATGAGTTTTTTCAATCTATATTGTATACCAATGAATTTAACACATTGTTACTTTACTTCTTGACATTTCTGCATTGCAGATCATGTATTTCAATGGGCTTTACAAGCATAAGGTCATTGGGCGGGGCTTATAACGGTCATTATGACGTCAGGGGGGTGAGTTATAAAAATGGGTGTGGTTTGAAAAAGGAGGAGTGGCTATGTTTCGCCCTGTCGCCCCTCCAACTTGAAAAGTCACCAGCCGCCACTGTGGAGGAGGAGCATGGAGTGATTTGTCTCGGCGGGGCCCGGTAGAAAGCATTTTTTACAACCCCCTTGGAGAGGCCAAATTTTTTTTTGCACCAGGTCCCTCTATTGTCTTTATTCTCTCAATATTTTATATATATATTTAAACATATATATATATATATATATATATATATATATGCCCAACACATACAAATTTGTTCGCCGTCCCACAATGGTATAATAGTAAAGTAATAGTAAAGTTTAATAAAAAATATATCAGTTTTAATTCTTTAAAAGAGCATAATATAAATATGAAAATCTGGTTTATTTAATCTTCTACAGTTATGTATCTCTCTCAAACATATAGATAAAAGACTATACGATAACATTGACAAGGCTGATATTATAAATAGATTTGGCTTCCAACCAGACCTACAAACAAGAGATCTAAGAACACTAACCCACCATTTATATTATATTTACAGCAACCACCAAAGTACAATGAAAAAAAAAGAAAAATTCCTAGACATCAGTAGCGAATGATAAATATTATGGGAGCTATAGCAAGATCACTGGTACATGAGTGGTTTGTTTGAACGTATATTAATAATTCACTTTTAGTGCATTTACATGGACAGGATTTACCATTTGTCATCACTTTCGTCTGTGTACAATTGTCAGACAGATTAAAGGTTTAAATTATAAAAAAAAGAGAACATCTCCTGACTCCTTAAGTTGTTTAAATGACCAAGGACTTTAAAGAAGGATTATTACAGAAAATGGAAAGCACGTTTTTGAGATACGAGTCCTCCCATGGATTGCGTCTGCTTAGCATTTTTTGAGTCTTGACTTATACGTCTTGTCAGCTAAAGCAAATTTGTGGATGCCTTCCGCAGCCCTCACTTAGAGTGTAATCAGATAACTGAAGCCAGATAAATTAGCTGTGTCCTAACAAATACATCTGCTATATTCTTCAAAGTGATTTAGTAATATATTTAACAGCTTAGGAAATGTCGGAAGGAGAGGTAAAAAAATATCATTTGGTTAATGTCTTTTTATGTGTTTCATAATTAAACCGAACGGCAGAAATATAATCTTGGTAATTGTTGGAAATACAGATTTTCTCTGTTTATTCCTTAATAGAAAATAGAATAGGTAACAGTCAAAATATTCATATTTTTGGAGAAAATGATCAACAAAATAAAATAAATATTTAAAAAGTATAAGAAAAAATATCTTGACATACAAATCTACCAACATCCCTGCATCTGCTCTTGTTTCCAAGTATACATTCAAATGCCCCACTTTATTCTGCCCAGAACTTAGTTTGTTTTTTTAAGTCGTTCAATCTTGCCCACCTCTCCCTGACATTATGCACCGCAGCACGCCAGTCACCTCTTTCAGCCACTGCCCCATGAGCGCCCTCAAGCTCATGCTCATTGTTTCATTTACTTCATCTATCATCTATCCATCTCCGCCTCTGCCGTCCCCTTCTTCAGGGGGGGGGGGGGGGGGGCTTCAATCTTTCCCAGCATCAGAGTCTTATCTAGGGAAACTTGTCTTTTTATGACATGGGATCTTCAGCCTCATGATCAAACCTTCCAGTGAACAGTTTGTCTTGACTACCTCCTAATTATCACCTCCTGCTCCCAACTTCTCATTTGCTGCTCTTACTCTTCGGAATTCTCGACGAGACTCAAATCTAGGTTTAAGAGCAACGAACATTCTTTAAAAACCCATAAGAAGGCCCTATTATCTATAACCATTAAAACTACAACACAATCACTAAAATAGTTTCTGAAGTTTAAGTAATGCTCCAGAAACTATTTGTACCGATTGCTTTACATGCCGCAGTGATCATGTGCGGCACATGTGCACTGAGCGGCACCAGCCGCACTGAGCAGAGGGAGGGAAAGGGACAGGGAGGGGGAAAGAGACAGAGAGGGGGAAAGGAGGAAAGAGACACAGGGGAGGGAAGAGAGGGAAAGAGACACGGGAAAAGGGGAAAGAGACAGAAGGGGAAAGGGACACAGGGTTAAGAGACATGGGGAAAGGGGGAAAGAGACAGAGGGGAAAGGGGGAAAGGGACACAGGGGAGGGAGGAAGGGGGGAAGAGACACAGGGGAAAGGGGGAAAGAGACAGGGGGAAGGGACACAGGGGAGGGAAGAGGGGGGAAAGAGACACAGGGGAAAGAGGGGAAAGAGACAGAGGGGGAAAGGGACACAGGGGAGGGAGGAGGGGGAAAGAGACAGAGGGGGAAAGGGATACAGGGGAGGGAGGAGGGGTGAAAGAGAGACAGGAGAAAGAGACACAGGGAGGGAGGAGGGGGAAGAGACACGGGGAAACAGGGAAAGAGACACAGGGGGAAAGGGACACAGGGGTAAGGGGGAAAGAGACAAAGGGGAAAGAGACACAAGGGAGGGAGGAGGTGGGGAAAGAGACACAGAGGAGGGAGAATTCAGAAAGAGACACAGGGGAGGGAAAGTGGGAAAGGGACACAGGGGAGGGAGGAGGGGGAAAGAGACACAGGGGAAAGGGGGAAAGAGACAGAGGGGGGAAGGGGGAAGAGACATGGGGAGGGAGGAGGGGGAAAGAGACATAGGGGGAAGGGACATAGGGGAGGGAGGAGGGAGAAAGAGACAGAGGGGAAAAGGGACACAGGGGATGGAGTAGGGTTGAAAAAGACACAGGGATAAGAGACACAGGGGAAATAGACATAGGGAGGGAGGAGGGGGGGAAAGATACACAGAGAGTTCGGAGGGGGAAAGAGACACAAGGGAAAAGGGGAAAGAGAAACAGGGGAGGGAGGAGATCGGGAAAGAGACACAGGGGAGGGAGAAAGGGGGAAGAGACACAGGGGAGAGAGAGGGGGGAAGAGAAACAGAGAAGGGAGAGGGGGAGAGACGCAGAGGAGGGAGATGGGGAAGAGACAAAGAGGGGTGTAAGAGACACAGGGGACGGGGAGGAAATGAAGAGAAACAGGGGAGTGAGAGGGGGAAAGAGACACGGGGAGGGAGAGGGGGGGAAAGAGACATGGCGGGAGAAGAGACACATGTAATATTATACCGTCATTTATGACGGGTAAACGACTAGTAACTTATAAAGATCAACAATAACTTACATAGTCTTCACCGTGAGACACAGTCTTTTCCTCTGACCTACTTTTGATTACACGTTTCATCTTTTCCTTTTGTACCCCTTGCACAACCATCTTTGTTAGAATGTAATGTGGGAGAAGGGACGTCTACTCCTTCTGTATCAGTTGTACTTTTATGTCTTGTGTATATGCTCAATCTAATGATTTTATACCTGCGGAAAAAAATATTAAATACATATATATTAATAAATATGATAAAAATAATAAAAAGAAGAAGACATAAGTAAATAATAAAAACACTCACAAAAACAACTTATTCTATTTCTCATAACTATCTTCCAGCCATTTCCCAACTGGTTTTCAATCATCAGCTACTTTGTAAGCTATTTGTTCTGATCAGTAGAATCCATAACAGCTCCCCTGGTTATCTCCTTTCTGTAAATAGAAAGATTTGCAGAACAGAGAGAAGAAAAACAGGGAAGAGAGGGTGATGAGGATGAGAATTACAAAAAAAGATTAGGAAGAAAGGGAGGAGGGGGAAGGTGAACTGGTAAACAAGGTGGGAGAGCAAGACAAACAAGAATAGGGAGAGAGACTGGGAGAGATGATACGAGACAAGGTGGAAAAGGAAGAGAAAGAAAGGAGGTGGGAAAAAGAAGGAGGGGTGAGTGAAGAGGACAGAATGAGAGAGAAAAGAGGTGATATTGAGAGGTGGAAATAAGGGGGAGAGAAGGGGGATGAGAGACAGGGAAGGCGAGACAAGGAGAACGTTGAGGGATAGAGGGAAAGGAAAGGGCTGGTAGGAAACAGAGGAAGTGGAATGCACATGAAAGGGAGGGAAGAAAAGAGAAAGTTGAGTGAGAAAATGGAGAGAGAAAATGGAGGAAAGAGAAAGAGAAGACGGAGAGGAAATAGGAAGCAAGACAAAGAATAAAAAGGGGTGAGGGAGAGAGAAAGAGAAAAGGGGGATCGAGAGAGAAAAAAGTAAACAGAGAATGAAGGAGGATGAAGAGAGGGAGAGAATAGAGAGGCAAGGGAGAGAGAGCAGGAAAATGGAGAGAAAAGAGAATGAATGGTTGAGGAGAGAAAAGGGAGAGGAGAGAGAAGGGACAGAATAGAAGGTGAGTGATTGGCAAAAGGAGAAGAGGGAGAGGAGATAGAGGGAGAGATTTGGGACAGAATGGAAAAGGGGAGGGACAGAGATGAGGAAAGAGGGTGAAGCTTGAGTCTTTCATAATACTACCAGGCTATCATGATATGAGAAATAAAAAATGAGGAATATTTATATGAACAAGTACAGTCCACTATCCCTATTGAGGACTCAATAGAGATAACACTTTTCTTATCTAATCTCCACTCCTTGCCGTGTGCGTTATTTTTTATATTCTAACACTTAACTTGTAGAATTATGGCTATGTACAAAGAATGTTATTTTCCGAGCAAATCAACACAGTTATTTATCTTTTTAATTTATGTATACTTTTCTGTTTGGCAGTTCTCTTTTGTTTATCATGACATATCATACATTGACAATGTTCAACAAGACTTTTTCATAGACTTTAATCTGTGTCATGTGATGTATTTTAGGCCTGTGTTCCTCAACCTTTTTGATCTAGTAACCAGCCGATTACCTTCCAGTACTCAGAGGGGCCGGCTTTGATATCCAGAAATTTTAACATGGTCACTATATCTAATGTCAGTGGTAGGTTAGGCTCTTCTTATCTCGCCTTGTTTGTGAGGGCAAGCAGATAAAGTCTCAGAGGCTGGCATGGTCCTAAAACTGGCTGTTGATAAACACTGTTTTATGCCAGTTAACACATTGCTACTGTAACTGTTGTTAGTTTTTAAACAGTAGGTGTATCCATGTTGTAGAGGTAGACCATTGGAATAAACTAGCTGGAGAAGGATATTCAAGGGTATGAGCCATGGCAGGATTACCCCTTAGACCAACTAGGCAGCCCCCTAAGGGCTTCACCGAGAAGGGCGCCATTTTCTTAGCTTAAAAAGACTAAAGAAATGGTCTCTTCGGCTTAATAAAAATAATGTGGTATACACACACACACATATATATATATATATATATATATATATATATATTACAGTTTTTTGCAAAGTAGCGCTTTACAGGGGTTAAATACAAAAAGAAAAAAAAAAAATACAGTGTTAAACACATTGCAGAAAGTAGAGGGCCCTGTCGTTGAGTTTAAAATCTTACATACATGATGATATTTGTTTCAATTCACCTTATAAGATTGAAATCTCGCAAATGTACAATCTAAAGAATATATATATATATATATATATATATATATATATATATACACACAAGGGGCTCCTCCACTTCACTGCCTAGGGACTCCAAAAAGGTAGATCTGGCCATGGTAAGGGCTTGTGACCAGAATCTGGCAGAAGGTCAGGGATTGGTAGGAGACACGTGTAGTTGAAACCATGCAGAGGTCAGGGGCTGGAAGAAAAGAATTGTAATGGTCAGGGTCCGAGTCAAATCCAAATAAAAAATCCTCTCTGGGAACCCTTGTTTGCTTTGCCATAATACATTAGCAGAGCCATTTTATCCCGACATCAGACTTCACAAACCAATTTCTCATGATTCTTATGATGAAATAAGGAACAACTGGAATTCTTTAATATCCGGACATGTGAATCTAATTACATCCCAGTGTTTGCGTAGTACATGTTGAAATTTTCTGCTGCAAAGATTAAATTTACTGATCCGTGTCTCTTTGTCAAAATGTCACAGTGGGTTACATTAAGTGTCATGTAAGGGTTTTTTTCCAAATTCTGGACTTTATTTCATGTTTTTCAAACCTGTTAGTTATTTCCTGTGTATATCCTGCTTCCATTTTTTTAACCTTAGAAATACATTTTTGGTGTTCTGTGCTCGTTTGTAGATATGTGGGTGTAAAACACCATTAGTGCAATTTATATTATTGGCCAGATAATTAATTTGCAATTAAAATTTACAAATAAATCATATAACCAGTAAACTTTAGGGCATAAGTACCTTCTATTGTTTTAGAAACTGATCATATAGAGGAACTAAACTGTGGGGTTTAGGATGGGATATACGAAGGTGAGACCTTTTTTTCCAGTGGGAGAAATTTCTCAAAATCATATTTACTTATATGAAGGTTTCCAAGTTGCACCTGCAAAGATTTTGAGTGTCTTCCTACTCAGTGCCATGATAAGATTGAGTGGGGGAATTGAGAAGGGGGATGTAGAGAGACGTGATGCTGGTAGAAAAACATTAGATCGGGCAATGTTTTGTTGTTTATTAATTTAACTGTGAATATGCAAATGTTTGCCCATTTGGGGAAATACAATGTTACAATGTTACAATAAATTAATTATAAAAACTCCAATGCCCTTAAGGTATATGAAAAAAGTTAATATAAAAAAGTATAAGCTAAATGATGTTATGGTTAATAGTCTTCCCATAAAATCTATAGCATGAGTTTGGAACCAGCTCCACACTGATGAGAACCATTTAAGATTGAAACAGCTGTCTGTGGGTAGATCTCCTGATTGGTGCATAATCCATCCTATGCTATGCTTCAAAGCTGAGTTATACAGCATGTATATGCTAAAATTAGTCATGTATCAAGTGGTATTGGATTATATAGTGAAATTGCATCGAAGACTCATTTTATTTCCTTTATTTGTAACGTGCCAGCATATTTCGTAAGCGCTATACAGGGGTAAGTTGAAGTCAAAACAATATTAACACAATACAAAAAGAAAAAAGAATGGAGGGCCCTGTCTTTGAGCTTAAAATCAAATGTACACAGAGCTTTCACTAAACCACATAGGAAGATTGAAAACTCGCAAGCTTACAATCTAAAGATGTCCACGCCCAGTTTCCCAAAGTGCAGTGTGATAATTATATTTCTCAAATTTCTAAGCAGGAACTACATTCAAATGTGAATATAAATGTACTATTTATGCAATGTACTACTTTACGGGGGAGGCTCCTATAACTCTTTTGCCCACCATAAGCTAAATTTTGCCCACCATAAGCTAAATGATGTTGTGGTTAAAAAAAAAAAAAAATAGAATGAGAGCATACTACTTCCTTCATAAAAGCTTTAAAGGATTGTTGAGATACATTTCAAGATCAGGTGCAAGAAACAGGTATTTAAGTAAAGAGGCTAGGCATCAAGACAAACAGGAGTAACAAGAAGGCTGGAGCGCATTAAGATCCAAACGATGGACTTTCAATTCTACAATATAATAAAAGTGTGATTTTTCTTCAGCATGTCTACACAGTACAATCAGACCTAACACATCCCTGCCTGGGACTACACTGGCCTGTCTGAACCACCAGCTGCCTTATATAGATCTCAAATTAAAACAGTTACAGGGGTAGTTAGCTCAATATTTGGCGGGGAAAGGGTGTGTTCAGCAATGGTGGAACATGATGGACAGGTTCTCCTCATTACTGGACCCTCTCTCTGCCCTGAATGCCTCTTTACACCAGTGCACACTCCATCACACTCACGCTTTTATAGTCTGTCTCTTTCCACCACAATTAATGCAGTCTCCCTATCACATATATAGTTGTGAGCAGGCGAGCTTGCTTAAGCCGTTGCTCACGCTAGCGGGCTCGCATAGCGAGCCCGCGGCCCTCGCGAAGCGAGGGTCGCAGTTGCTGGCAAGGAGCGCCGCAGGCGCTCCTTGCCAGCAACTGCAGCCCTCGCGAAGAGGGCTGCAGCCCTCGCAGCAACTGCAGCCCTCGCGCTCCTTGACAGCATTTGCGGCCTTTGCGAAGAGAGGGAGCTGTGCGTGCACGCCCCTGGAGAGAGGGAACTGTGCGTGCACGCCCCTGGAGAGAGGGAACTGTGCGTGCACGCCCCTGGAGAGAGGGAGCTGTGCATGCACGCTGCTGGAGAGAGGGAGCAGAACTCCATGCCCCATTAGACCCATCAGACTACTTACATTCATTGGAG